>PVJL010003338.1:0-78500 GCA_004026885.1 Lyroderma lyra
TTTATTTTCCATCTGACACTAAACATAGGTATAATATTATTGGCTAATTTCCTTATGGCATACATTTTTAACAGATCTTTCACTATATTTTTTATTATTTTCTATTAGTTTCAGGTGTACAACATAGTTGTTAGACATTTATATAATTTATGCAGTGATTCCCCTCATTAGTCTTGTATGTACCTGCCACCATATATATTTATTTCAACATTATTAACTATATTTTCTATGCTGTACTTTACATCCCCATGACTATTTTGTAACTACCAATTTGTACTTCTTAATCCCTTCACCTTTTTCACCCAGCCCCTCAATATCCCTCCCACTTGGCAACCATCAGTTCAGGACATACTATTTAATCAGAGTCTAGCCTTCTGGGATAATAGCATGGAGAAGGAAAATATCCAATTTTACCAGTTCTACTCTTCCATGTGAAAGAAGGTAAATAGCCAACTCCAGCCCTCTCCATATCCCCTGTCCCACTTAAGGGGGGTGGCAATGAAAAGCACTAGTGAAGTTCACAGTCCAGGGACACAAGTTCACCAAAATACTGAGACCTACTCATAGGGCTGTAGAACACTTCTCCTGTCCCCACAGCTCGTGACAATAATTGCTAAAGGCCTGATTACCACAGTTCCTTTTGCCTAGTATATCATGTTCACCTTTCAACAAGAAATTATAAGGCATACTTAAAGGCAAAAAAACTCAGCTTAAAGAGAATGAACAAGCATCTGAGGTTGATTCAGATATGGTAGAAATGTTGGAAATATCAGACAAAGAATTAAAAAATGAAATGAACTGTGATTAAAATGCTAAGGGCTTTAATGGAAAAAGCAGATAACATGCAAGAATAGATGGGTAGAAAATACAATTGAATGGCCACCCAGGAGCCAAGAAAGAGGGCCCTGAGTGACACAATGGCAGCTGAGAAATCCATGCATCGCAAGTAAACACGTGAAGGTTGGAGAGAAGGGGGCAAGCGGGAGAGAGGGGAGGGAACAGAGGTGGATCACAACAGGACCCAATAGCTGCTGACTATCCAGGAGCAGCACAGTGCATAGGAGTGGGGAGGCCAAGAGGCAACAAGAGAAAAAGCCAGCAAAGTGGCAGAACAGTGGGAGACCATGGGGGAGCTGGGCTTTGGAGCAGCGTGTTGGGGATGGAGTTGGGAGCCAGACTCTGGAACTTTTGAGTGGTAGGAGGGCTGAGCAAGGACTCTGAAATGCATAGATGACACCTTGGCTCCCGGAGCCCTTGTGACTCACAGCGCGGGTGCGCATGGCTCCTACACAGGGCTGTGATTCCTGTTCCCGGCCTGCTGCAGAGGCCAGCCAGCTGTCTTCATACTGCCTGAGGTCAGGCCCACAGCTTTGGGCTTGTGGTGTGCCGTGTCTGCTCGTGCATACCTGGGTCCTACAAGCAGTGTGAGCCCACAGACTCTGCCCCAATGGCTAGTTGATAGCATTCGCCCCAGCCAGCAGGAGCAGCCTTGGCCCACATCACCCAACTTCCCTAGCATAGGGCAGGAGGTGGAGCTACCCCTGAGAACCTTTTGTTGGCCTATCCCCTCTCCGACAGCAGCCTACAGCCTCCCCAACCAACTAACTAACTGCAGGAAGTGGAGGGACCCTGGATAGATGGGCACCGCCTCCAAACATGGCCAGAGACCAGAAATAAAAAATAAACAACCCCGGTCTCTCCCAAAACTTGGCAGCCAGAGCCACCTAGTATCTGCCCTACAGCAAGACACCACAAAAGTACTAATCAGGGCTCCTGGGCTCTGCTGTGCATAACACCCTCATGTCAAAGAGGAAGAACCCAGGAGATAGAATGAATTCCTTAAAAACTAAAACTGCTCAGAAAGGACATGAAATTTATCCAGAAGACAGCTTTTTGGACCTAGAAATTTCTGAACTAAGTGACAGAGAATTTAAAGTAGCCATTCTAAAAGCTCTGACAGAAAGGAAAACATACTGGCAGAACACCATAGCTGAGATGAATGACATAAAAAAGGAGATGAACGACATAAAAAAGGAACTCCATGAACAAAAGGAACAATTTAACAAAGAAATTCAAAACATAAGGAAGATTGAGATGGAAATGTGAGAGATAAAAAATACAATAAAAGAAGTGAGAAATGAAATAACTGCTATAGGAAACAAGGCCAACCAGAAGGAGGAAAGAATTAGTGATATCGAAGATCAGAACATGGAAACAGCTCAGAAAGAGGAAGAAAGGGAATATAGAACCAAAAGGATTGAAAGAACTCTGCAAGAACTATCTGACTCCATGAGACAAAACAACATCAGGATAATAGGATTAGAAGAAGGAGCCGAGCACTCTACAGAGAGCATACTCAAACAAATAGTAGATGAGAATTTTCGAAACCTATGGAAAGATCTGGAACCCCAAGTTCAAGAAGAAAACAGGTCCCCTAGATACCTGGACCCTAGCAGATCTTCTCCAAGACATATGGTACTAAAGATGTCCAAAACTAAAGACAAAGAGATAATTCTCAAGGTGACCAGGGAAAAAAGAACTATAACCTTTAGAGGAAAACCCATCAGGCTGGCATCAGACTTCTCAGCAGAAACTCTGTAAGCCAGGAGGGAGTGGAATCCAATATTCAAAAATTTAAAAGAGAGGAACTTACAGTCAAGAATAAATTATCCAGCAAAATTATCTTTCAGATATGAAGGTGGAATAAAGACCTTCTCAGACACACAGAAGCTGAGGGAATTTGCCAGTACAAGGCTGGCACTTCAAGATATACTGAAGGAGGCTCTTCCACCTGAAACAAAACACCAGGAAAAATGGAACAAAGTTGGGGCAACAAGAAAGAAACAAAAATAAATAAAAAACAAGCAAAGAAATAAGTTATGGCGACAGGAAATTCTCACATATCGATCATCACTCTAAATGTTAATGGACTGAACTCACCAATAAAAAGATACAGGGTAGAAGACTGGATTAAAAAACAAAACCTATCCATATGCTGTCTCCAAGAAACACACCTCAGCCATAAGGACAAACATAGACTGAGGGTGAAGGGATGGGAAACAATACTTGAAGCAAATGGTGACCGGAGAAAAGCAGGAGTTCCCATACTGATATCTGGTGAAATAAACTTCAGGTTAAAAAAGATAGTAAAAGACAAAGATGGACATTGCATAATGATAAAAGGCACAATACAGCAACAAGAAGACTTGACACTAATTAATATATATGCTCCCAACCAGGATGCACCAAAATATACAAAGAAACTATTAACAGATTTGAAAGGAGAAACTGGCAAAAACACAATCATTGTGGGAGACTTAAACACTCTGCTAACAGCCATGGACAGATCATCCAAACAGAAAATAAATAAGGAAATATCAGCTCTAAATGACACATTACAGCAATTGGACATAATTGACATTTATAGGACACTTCATCCAGCAAAAAGAGACTATTCCTTCTTTTCTAGTGCACATGGAACATTCTCATGGATAGACCATATGCTGGGACACAAAAGTAGCCTCAGCAAATTCAGGAAGATAGAAATCATACCAAGTGTATTCTCCGACCACAAAGCTTTGAAATTGGAGATCAACTGTAAAAGGAAAGCAGAAGAAAACCACATATGCATGGAGATTAAACAACAGCTTATTAAAAATGACTGGAAAAAAGAACAAATAAAAGATTAGATTAAAAATATATAGAAACTAGTGACAATGAAAATACAACATATCAGAACTATTGGGACACAGCAAAAGCGATAATAAGAAGGAAATTTATATCACTACAGGCCTGTCTTAGGAAACAAGAAAAATCACAAGTAAACACCTTAGCATCCCATCTTAAAGAACTAGGAAAAGAAGAGCAGACAAAACCCAAAGTCAGCAGAAGGAAAGAAATAATAAAAATTAAAGCAGAGCTAAACCAAGTAGAGAACAGAAGGACAATAGAAAAAATTAATATTACAAAGAGCTAGTTCTTTGAGAAAGTCAACAAAATTGACAAACCCTTGGCTAGACTAATCAAAGGATGAAAGGAAAGGACACAAATATCCAAATTAGAAATGAAAGGGGACAAAATACCACTGATACCCCAGAAATACAAAGGATTATAAGAAAATATTATGAAGGACTTTATGTCACTAAATTTAACAACCTAGAAGAAATGGACAAGTTTCTAGAAACTTATAGCCTACCTAGATCAAACCAAGAAGAACTGGGTAATCAATAGCAAAGAGACTGAAATGACTATCCATACCCTCCCTAAAGGCAAAAGCCCTGGACAAGATGGTTTCGCCAATGAGTTCTACCAAGCATTCAAGGAAGAATTTACACCTATCCTCCTCAGACTCTTTCAAAAAATTGAAGAGGAAGCAATACTTCCTAACTCATTCTTGAGGCCAACATTACCCTAATACCAAAGCCTGGCAAAGACAACAGAAAAGAAGAAATATATAGACCAATATCTCTGATGAACAAAGATACAAAAATCCTAAACAAAATATTAGCAAATAGGATACAACAATACATTAAAAAGATCATACATCATGATCAAGTTGGATTCATCCTCGGAGCACAAGGATAGTTTAACATATGAAAATCAATGTGATGCACCACATAAACAAAATAAAAGATAATGACCATATGATCACATCAATTGATGCAGAAAAAGCTTTCAACAAGATACAACATCCATTTATGATCAAAACACTAAATAAAATAGGTATAGAAGGAAAGTATCTCAACATAATAAAGGCCATATATGGCAAACCCTCAGCTAGCATCATACTGAATGGGAAAAGCTGAAGCCTATTCCCCTAAAATCAGGAACAAGACAGGGATGCCCACTCTCACCACTATTTAATATAGTACTAGAAGTTCTAGCCACAGCAATCAGGCAAGAGAAAAGAATAAAGGGTATCCAAATTGGAAAAGAAGAGGTCAAATTGTCACTATTTGCAGATGACATGATCCTTTATATAAAAAATTCCAAAGATTCCACCAGGAAACTATTAGAAACAACAAATGAATATAGTAAATTGGCAGGATACAAAATCAATGTACAAAAATCAACAGCATTCCTATATACAAACAACGAATCCACAGAAAAAGAAATGAGGGAGTCAATTCCTTTTGTTATCACAACAAAAAGAATGAAATACCTGGGAATTAACTCAATGAAGAACGTGACAGGCTTATACACAGAAAACTATAAGACACTTTTAAAAGAAATTGGAACAGACTTTAAGAGGTGGAAAAATATCCCCTGTTCATGGATAGGAAGAGTTAACATTGTTAAAATGGCCATTCTGCCCAAAGCAATCTACAGATTTAATGCAATACCCATCAAAATCCCACAATCATACTTTCGTGAAAGAGATAAAAGACTTATCAGATTTATATGGAACCATAAAAGACCTCGAATTGCCAAAGCAATACTACATAAAAAGAATAAGGCTGTTGGTATCACACTCCCTGATTTCAATTTATACAACAAACCATCGGTAATCAAAACAGCTTGGTATTGGCAGAAAAACAGACACACAAACCAATGGAACAGAATTGAATACCCAGAAATAAATGCACACATTTATGGATAAATAATTTTTGATAAAAGAGCAAAAAATGCGCAATGGGGAAAAAAACAGCCTCTTCAGTAGATGGTGTTAGGAAAACTGGAAAAATACATGCAAAAGAATGAATCTGAGCTATGAACTCTCACCACATACTAAAATTAACTCTAAATGGATTAAAGTCCTCCATATGAGACCTGAAACAATAAACTGTATAGAAGAAAACATTGGTACTAAACTTATAGTCCTGGGACTCAAGGAAGACTTCATGAACCTGACCTCAAAGGCAAGGGAAGTAAAAGCAAAAATAAATGAATGGGACTATATCAAACTAAAAAGCTTCTGCACAGCAAAAGAAACCATCAACAAGGCAAAGAGACAGCCAACTGAATGGGAGAAAATATTTGTAAATAATGCATCAGATAAGGGTCTAAATATCTAAAATATATAAAGAATTAATATGTCTTAACAACAAAAAAAACAAACAACCCAATTAAAAAGTGGGCAGAGGACCTGAACAGACACTTCTTCCATGAAGAAATACAAATGGCCAGCAGACATGAAAAAAATTCTCATCCTCATTAGCTATCAGGGAAATGCAAATCAAAACCACAATGAGATACCAGCTCACACCTGTGAGAATGGGTATTATCAACAAGACAAGGAATAACAAGTGCTGGAGAGGATGTGGAGAAAAAGGAACTCTCGCACACTGCTGGTGGGAGTGCAAATGGTACAACTGCTATGGAAGATGGTGTTGAGGCTCCTTAGAAATTTGGGAATGGAGTTACCATAAGACCTGGCAATCCCCCTTCTGGGTATTTACTAAAAAGATTAAAAAATCTTAGTCTGCAAAGACTTATATACCCCAATGTTCATGACAGCACTGTTCACAGTGGCCAAGACATGGAAACAACCAAAGTGCCCTGTGATAGATGACTGGATAAAGAAGCTGTGGTACATATACACAATGGAATATTACTCAGTTATAAGAAAAGGTGAAATACTACCATTTGCAACAAAATGAATGGACCTCGAGAACATCACGCTAAGTGAAATAAACCAGACAAAAAAAACAAGAAACATATGAATTCACTCATATGTGGAATATAAAACTGAAAGCAACGAAGAAAAAAAAACTTAGGGACACAGTCAATAGTTTAGTGGTTACCTGTGGGCAAGAGGGGAGGGGTGGGAGAAGAGGGAGGGAGTGGGAGAGGAGGGAGGGGGAGCCAACTAAATGGTGATAGAAAGAGAACTGACACTGGGTGGTAAACACATAATGTAACATATAGACAATGCACTGTAGAATTGTAAACCTAGAACCTGTGTAATTTTTGTTAATCAATGTCACCTCAGTAAGTTTAAAAATAAAAAAAATGAAAAAAAGAGGAATGATAATAATTGCACAAAAGAGTGGGGATACAAGGGAGCTATATTGGAATATACAGTTTGTATTTATTATTGGAATTAAGTTAGTATGAATTTGAACTAGATTGTTTTAAATTAAGATGCGTATTGTAATTCCCAGAGCAATCATTAAGAAAACAACTCAAAAATAGAATAAAACAATAGCAATAAAGGAACTTGAATGGTAGAGTAGAAAATAGTGTATTTAATACAAAATCAGGCAGTAATGGAAGAACAGAGGAACAAAAATACATAAGACATATAGTAAAGAAATAACAAGATGGCAAACATTACTTCTACCATATTAATTATAACATTAAATGTGAATGGATTAAACACTTCAACCACAAGGCAGAATATATCACCCATGTCCTCTTAGACCAAATGTCATGAGCCACTTCCATGATATCACACTCCCATATCTGCCTCCCATGAAAATTCTGAGCTATTATTTTGTGGATAGGGAGACTGTAGATGGATGTATTCTAACTTTGAATAATCCATGTGGACTTTAGACCATCATCTAAAGATTGGTCTTGAGAAAGACTTTCAGGAGAGGGGTGGGAGAGTGAGAAAATGCCAAATTGTCCTAATGTTCTGAATGCCAGAACTGTGAACTGTGGAATAAGCCCACACTTACAGCTATTGCTTTCCATAAACTGCCCTTCTTTGTTGTGATTTCTTAAAAGTGAGCCTCTACTGAAGCATAATCCTTTCAGGGGCTTGGGGGAGATTTTCTTTGCCCCCCATCTTGAACAACCACAGCATGACTCCTCATACATTATTAAAAGGATCATCTCCAAAAATGTAGTAGGCACAACCGAGTGCCACAAGACATGCATGCCCAGATGAAGGACTTGCACAATGAATGCTTTCTGAGAAGTCAATTCTGATCCAGTACTATAGGGGGCCATCTCTTTAATCTTTTGAATGGATCTGCTGCTTCCTACAAGCTGAGCCTTGGGTGATGTGTGATGACTGTTGCCATAAGCCTGGTATAGTCTCCTGATATACCACACAGAATTTCTGTTAGCTTTTCCTGGGTGGTCTGTGGCTATGATGGTACTCTGTGGTTTGAAGAAGCAGAGAGTGAAGCCTGTAATTAGAAGACCAGGAAATGCTCTGGGTGGTGAGGGAGAAGGAGTTCATAGAGATTGGCTTTGTGATGGGAAGGTAGGTGGAGCCTCCATGGTGTTTGTAATTTCTACACTAGGAGGTACCCTTCTGGGGTGCTGCTGTTGGACTCAGTATATACTCTGGTTTGTGGGTGGTGGGTGATAAATAATCTAATGTAGATAGAGAAGATATTGAAGACTATCAAACCTATAAACTTGAGAGAGACAAAATTGAAGTTCCTGCTTTAAAAAAGAAGCAGTAGCTGGGATAGATGAAAACCTGAAGCAAGAGATGAAGTATGCCACCATGGTGAGGGCATCTACCACCAAATAAGGCCCTGTGGCCCTGGGAAGAAGGTTAGGCTCAACACAGATCACAAGGTGAAAATCTTTTATAAAGGGTTTCCATGGTCTCAGTGGGGCTTTACTAGCCCCAACAGCCTCTTGGATTTGCAGCTGTCTATTGACATCAATGTCCTGTAAGGTGTAAGCCTGACCTGTGGCCACAAGAAGTCCTGGGAGGCACAACTAGTGCCTAGAATGGACCTCAGTGGTCTGCTACAGCTGTATAATGGTTGAGATGTCTGAAGGCTTCTCCTGATAGGATGGTCTGTGGTCTCGTGGAGTAGTACCTTTCTCCTCCCATTCTTCTAATCTTTGGAAGATATTCTGGGAGTCTGCGGAACATATCCTAATGGTGCATGTATCTGCTTAGCAATAATCCTTTACCTTGTAACACAGTTCCTCCTGTGTCTTTGGGGCCACAGTATTTCAGGAAGGAGAAACTCACAACTAAATGGTGATCTTTACCTGAAATATCCAAGGAAGAGGACCAAGAGCTATATTTGCTTGTCCAGGAACTTTGGCCTGAGAGGCAGGCTTCTGGTGTGACATAATTTTAGGGGCCTATGGAGGAGCTCTCAAGGAATGAAGGCCACTAAAATGAATGTGATATTTATGCTTTCCCTCTGCCTTTCTCCAACTCACAAGTATGTTCCAGAAAGGAGCTTATACCCTTCTTTGGTGCCCTGATATTTGCAGCTGTACTAGGGAACACTTCTATATCATCTGGCCTTAGTGGCCAGTGGGGCTTATGCCCACAGGTCCCACAGGACTGCAACCAATGAAGAAAAAGTTCTTAAACAGCTACCACTCCCAGGGCACAGCAAGAAGGAACAGGCCTAGGGGCTCAATCTTTCTGGAAAGAAGTCTATAAACTTATCATCATAGTTGTAGCACAAGGGGAAAGCTTATTATTAAACACACACATAAGGGATAACTGTAAACCTTTTCTGAGACCATGGAAGGCAGGCACTATCTTTGTGCTCTCCCTCTGCTGCATTCCAGAGTGACAGCATCTCTCAGAATAGAGCTCTTATTTGTGTCTGATGCCCAAGTTTTTATGCCTGGTGCCCTGGCTTTTAGGGATGTCACCCAGGAGACACCCCTTGATCACCTGGTTCTGGTGGCCAGGAGAGGCTTGCATTTCTGGGTCCCATGGGACTATAACAATTGGAGAGAAGTTCTTGGAAAGCTGTCATTCCCAAGACATTGCACAGATATCAGATTAAAGCACACTTCAGCCTTTCTGTGAAAGAGGCCTACTTGCTAGTCCTGGAGTTTTGGTCTTAGAGGCAGATTTTTGATTTGGCACATATCTAAATGCTATGGAACTGCTCTTAGGAGACATAGGCCAGGGGATGCCATCTTTGTGCTCTCCCTTTACCTTGCTACAACTCACTGTTATCTCTCACAAAGGAGCTTGTACACTTATCTGGAGCCCTGATTTGTGTGATTGCTACCTAAGGGACACCTCCAGACTATTTGGCTCTGGGGGCCAGAGAGTTTTATGCTTGCAGTCCTATAGAACTGTATATACCAGGGGTGTCAAAAACAAATATACACATTTTAAGAGATGTTATCTACATATTATGTAAACACTGATGGTAACCACTTTGAGCAACTATTGTAATTGCAGAAGTCAAATGCGACTTGCAGTCATCTTTTGTTATTGGTATATATTGATTATTATAATTTTAATACAGTTTTTTCCTTTCTTAAAATGTGTATACATTTTTTGGCACCCTCTGTATTTGTATTCTTTAAAAGCTGTTGTCTGAGGGTCTGGCTTCCAATAAACCTGAATCTAGGTTCTGTCCAAAATCTTTGCCTTTGGGACACTGACTGGTCTTAGAATACCTCAACTACCGGGAGCTATTAAAAATAAAATAGGCTGCTTAGATAATCACAAATGTTTGAGAGCCAACCAAGAACTAGGACAGGGTTATACAATAAGTTTCAAACTTTCAAGACTGGGAGAGGTGCTTGTTTCATCTAATGCATAGAAACGAACACAGAGAGTCAAGCAAAATGAAGAAACATGGAAATATGTTACAAATAAAATAATAAAACAAAGCCTCAGGAAAACTTAATGTAATGGAATTAAGTGATTTACCTGATAAAGAGTTAAAAGTAATGGTCATAAAGATGCTCAACGAACGTGGGAGAAGAATGATTGAACACAGTGAGAACTTCAACAGAAAGACAGAAAATATAAGAAAATTCAAACAAGGCTTAACTGGAGTAAAAACTACTACAATAACTAAACTAAAAAAATACACTAGGGAGTTTCAACAGCAGACTAGATGAAGCATAAGAAAGAATCAGTGAGCTCAAAGACAGGGCATAGGAACTCACTGAATTATAGATGCAAAAAAAAAAAAGGAATGAAAAATAGTGAAGATACCTAAAGGTACTTATGGTACAACATCAAGTAACTAACATTCACATTATAGGACTCCCAGAGGACAAGAGAGAGAAAAAGTGGGGGAGGGGGATGTATGAAAAAATAATGGCTTAAAAATTCCTTAACCTGGGGAAAGAAATGGACATCAGGAAGCCCAGAGAGTTCTAAATAAGGTAGATCCAAGAAGACCCCTAACACGACATCACAAGAAAAGAAAATTACAGTCTAATATCACTGATTTTAAAATCCTCAAGAAAATATTAGCAAACCAAATTCAACAATATATTAAATGGTCATATACCACAATAAAGTGAGGTTTATTTCAGGGATACAAGGATGGTTTAACATTTACTAATCAACCAATGTGATATACCACATTAACAAAGTGAAAGATAAAAGTCATGATCATCTCAACAGATGCAGAAAAGGCATTATTAAGGCTGTGCTATGGGGGAGTTAAATCCCTAGGCCTGCTCTTTCCTCCTTTCTACCTTCATGCTTGCCTCATTTTCTTTTCTTTTGCCAATATATATTTTTATTCTTCTTTGATACGAAAGTTAAAACAAGTTTAAAGTTTACAGCTCTGTTACTCTCCTACCATAAGCACAACAGGAATGATTTGAGAACAAATAACCCAATGACGGGGTTCCTGTTGTGTTCTTGTCATACTTGTGTGCCTGCTCCATTTTCATATTCAGGGCTTGCTCATCAACCCAGAATATCATGCAATTTTATCCACAGGGATCTAGTTTCACTTACTACTTCCCTGCACAGAACTTGTTATAGTATGAATGGATACCTTCTAAGGGCCACACAGCAAAGAAATTATGAGCTCAGGGTTTGAGGTCAGATTATATTCATTTGAATTGGGGCGCAGCTACTTAATTACTTAACACTTCAAATTACTTAAACCTTCTGAGTTTTGGTTTTCTTAGCTGTACAATGAAGATAATAAGAGCTCTCAGGATTGCTGTGATAATTAAGTGAGATCATGGATATAAAGCATTTGCTGTAGTGTCTGGCATACAATAAGTGCTCAATAGGTGGTAAGCATCACATTATTATAGTCCTCGCTATCATCACCATTATAAACTATGCTAAGAGTCTGTTACATGTGAACTTCTTCTCCAGAGGCCCTGAGTAGGACCAGGATAAGTTGCTAACTTTTGTGGTCACTCATTCCCTGTCTTCCCCACTCTAGGGCAATGGCTTTCACCTTAATCTACTATTGTCAGTACTTAATGTGGGTCTTTCAGGCAGCTGTCCAGCCCACCCTGCCAGTTACTGAAATGCTGGCCAACTATGTGGCTTCTGGGTAGATATTCTTGGAGAACAAGCTTAGGAAGGTACCTCCTCCTGAGACTGGGAGGGACAGGATCATTTCTTCATTTCCAGGGCTCAGGTCTATATGAAATGGGGATACTCTGTTCTAGGGCCAGAGACATGCATGTACTGAACTATCATTGACAGAAATCTCTGTGAAAAATGGGGGAGGCTTGACTTACCATTCAAAATAGTAAGCTAAGACTCATCTAAGACAACCAAGCCTAGAAATCAGGACCACATAAGAGTTATTCTGTAACTGAATACCAAAGCTCACAGGGGCCTTGGTATTCAGGAAGATGAGTCTCAGGAGACATGTACCTTTATCTGTAACCCCAAACGGGGAAGATGAGTGGAGGATTATCTGCCATTGTCTCACTGCCTGATGGGATTCCTACTATCAACTATCCCCACCTTCACCCAAACCTCAAAATCACATAACTGGAACTGACCTCTGACACCCCTGAATGATTTGCAGCCTACATCCTAAAACACTTTCGCTGAGCCAGCATGTGCACTGCTTTCCAAGCTGTTACTGGTTTTCTTGGCATCAAACTTGTCCTTCGTTTCACATCCTCCTTCCATCACCCATATTACTTTATGAAGTAGCCTAGTCCCCAGATAAAATCTTACATTCAACCCCACTTTTCTAACTTGGACTTGTCCTTTCCCTCTGACCACAGCTAGAACTTTCTGTGGTTACAGGGCTGTTGTCTCATCTCACAAGCAATGATCTGGGGGGCCTGATCTTGATTCAGGCCTTCAGGAGCAGTGATCTCAGCAGGTCTACAGCAGCCTGACAAATAAGTATGACCCCAGATTACCAGGTCAAGTATCATATTTTGGCTCTCTTAGTAGTGCTACATGTGTTCTATCATGTCATGACAAGTATCCCACATGTATTATACTTTGAGACTATGAAGTTGTGATATATTTGGGAAACATGCTTATTTATACCTCAGCCCAGATAGATTGGGCGACCTGCAGCTCAACCATCCTTGGCCACCCCAGAGTAGAGTACAGTAGGACCATCCTCTGTCTTCAAAGCACTTGTATAATGCTGACAAAGGTGACTGTGGTCTTGGAGCAGGATTTTCCTTAGAGTCTTATAATTATAAGGATTTTTAGCTTTAAGGGCTACTATTACTTTCTATCTACAGTAGACTGACTTGTCTCCATCTCACTTCTACTGCTGGTCCAAACCATCACCATCTGTCTCCTGGATCACTGCACTAGCCTATCCAGATGTTCTCTTCACTGCCACCCTTGAACACATATAATCTATTCTCCAAAAGTAGCCAGAGTGATCTTTTAAATACAAATCATACCACACCACTCACATGTATAAACCCCTCCATTGTTTATGGTTATGTTAAAAAAAAAAGAAGTCCTCATCTTTTGGAGCTATATATAAAGTATTTATGAATGAAAGAACATGATATCTGGATTATGTTTAATAATTCAGTGTGTATGGGAGGAGTGGGGGTACAAAGGAAACTAATTTGTTATATGTTTGAAAATTTCCATGATTAAAAGAAAAATAATAATAATAAAACAACAAAAATAGCAACAACACAATGGCTTCCTATTATACTTAGAACAAAATCAACTCATAACTGTGGCCTCTAAGGCCTTGCCTAACCTTGCACTAACCACCTTTCTGATTTTAGCTCCCACTATGTTCTCTGTCCATCTACTTTCCTTTGGCTACACTGTCCTTGCTTTACCTTAAACACACCAAAATCCACCCCAAGTCCTGTTCCCTCTGCCTGCGCTGCTTACCCACATAACCACATTATTCCATTATTCCTTCCTTAGAAAGGCTTTCCCTGAATACTTCTTACTATAGATAGTGAGACAAATAGTGTACTCTCTGTAGCCACCTGCAGATATAGACAGACCTCTGCCTATAGAGAGCCTTTCCTGATTATCCTATCTAAAGTAGCTCTCAGCTTCCTGTCACTCTAAAGCAGCACATCCAACCTGCGGCCCAGGAGAGATATGAATGCAGCCAAACACAAATTCTTAAAACATTATGAGATTTTTTGTGACCTTTATTTTTTTTTAAGCTCATGAGCTATCATTAGTGTTAGTGTATTTTATGTGTGGCCCAGGACACTTCTTCCAATGGGGCCCAGGGAAGCCAAAAGGTTGAACACTGCTGCTTTAAAGTATGCTACTCTCTTTTCTTATAGAAGTTACCACTATCTGAAAATTTTCTTTTCTTTATTTTTTTATTTCTTGTTTATTATCTGCCTTCCTCACTAGAATATAATCTCCAAGAGGGCAAAAACTAATGCATACTAGGTGCTCAATGAATATTGGTTAAATGAAAAGATGAATGACTCCCAAGATAGAGATTGATGGATTGCCTTATAAATTTGGGAAGATGATTGCTCACCCCAGCTTTTGTGTCCATGTCGATGAGGTGGATGCCTCCAGTACTGGGCAGGGGGCAGTCTTGCTCAGCAGAACTCACAGACACAGTGTGCTTACTTTCTGTTCAAACCACGGCAGTGAGATGTACAAAATGGGGAGTTCTTTGAATAGTGCCTGGCACACAGTCAGCTCTCAATCAAGGTTAGCTGTTATTATCTGAATTAGAAACAGCCCAGATTGTGAGTTTGTTTATCTATTCTCTGCCTCATTCCAGAAAGGATCTGAGACAGTTGACGGAAGTCAATTAGAAATGGGTTTTAAACTTGGCAAAGTCACTTAAAGTCACCAAGTCACTTAAGTGTGTGACCTTGAACTAAACATTTTACTTCTCTGTGTCTCCTTCCTTCTCTTCAATCTTTAGGTCCAAATCAGGAGAGAAAATAATGAGAAAAGAAAACTGTTTCTTCAGTCCAGAAAAAAAAAACAAAGAAGAATCAAGAAAATGCAAAATAAGACAGATTTAAGTCCAAGAATATTAGTAGTTAAAATACATGTGAAAATATTAAATTCACCTGTTAGATTACAGAAGTTCTAGCTTGGGTATAGAAGAAAAATGATGATTACAATAAAATGACACAGGAAAGTTGAAAATATAAAGGGATAGAAAATGCTATGCAAGGCAAATGACTAACAAAAAGAAAGTAATCATTATTATTAGCAGATGAAATAGCATTGAGTACAGTTGACATTCTATATTATTTCATATTTTAAAAATGAATAGGCTAAGCATACAACTCAAGTAATCAGGAAAACTTGAGTTTTTAACCTGAAGTAAATGAAATATCATAGATAAATTCTTACTCTTCCAAGTTGAGGTAACAACTCCCTAACATATGTCTTAACAGTGCTAAATTGAATGCTATTGGGTGGGTGCCTTAGCATTATTCAGTATCCATTGGGTAAGTAACAGAGATGTGGGGACTCTTCCTTATAAATTCCACGAATAGTCTGTGATAGAAAAGGGGCTCCGTCTCTGAACAGGAAGGGCATGACTCCAAGCCTAAGCTACTCCTCTAACTGTGTCCAGAATAGTTATGAATTCTATTTAAGCCAGTTTCATTTTCCATGATGGAGAAGGGACACATTTCAGTGGTATAATTTGGAACTTCAGGCTGTAGAGGAGGTATAAGAATAAGCCATTCTGTTGGGGAATGTGAGGGGTGCCTCCTAAAGCATGAGTGTTAGGCTCCAGGAAAGGCACAGGGTGCATCTAGTGAGTGCTATAATGCCTTTGAGCATGCTGTAGAAGTGGATGGAGTGACCTCAGTAGTATGACCCTGTGGTACATGGGCAATGTGTAAGACTGAAAAATCTTGGGAGGGAATCGATATAGAGTTAATTAAGTTTCTTTGGCCCAAAATAACCAAGGAAGTTCAGGTAAAATGTGACAATTGCATCTCACATATTCAGTAAGTATTTTGCCCATTAAATAACATGAAAGGAAATAAATCAGTCACTAAACCCCTAAAATTAATTAATTTTTTCTAGAATAAAATAGTTATCACCTGGGCAACATATTGGTGTTTTGCCATTTGTCATGCCCAGTGAGTCTTACCTGGAATCAGACAGCATCCATGATGGCATAGGTGTGCTCGAAGGCATTTTTGCTTGGATGCATCCTGCCTGGGAGAGAATTTGAGAGTTGGTTGTTATGGAAACTGTTGGCAAGAATTAAAAAGTAAGAAGTGCTCCTGTCATTATCTAACATATTCCTGAATGAAAATTTAAAGAACTTCAATAAACATGGTGGGATTTTTTTTCTGACCATAAAAGAAGCAGGTAGAACGGGTATGTGGGCTTTTGAATTCATGCACATAAAGGGGTGATGCCCCTGGTCTCACACCTACCTTCCTGATATTTGGAAGGGAGCCCTACCTGACTATTGGCATCTGTTATGAATCAGTGGCAAGGGCCCAGATTGCTGTGGAGTACATTCCCATCTGATGATTGGCAGGTGATAGTGGCAACACAGTACCCCAGACACAAAGGTGAAACACTGTGACACCTGTGTGAGGCATCCAAATAACTGCTCAGAGGTCAGGTTTTGCTACAACTTGCGAAAGCCACTCTATTGCTGGACAGAAATTCTGTATCTGGTAGTGAACTGGTAAGAATCCTTGCCACTTTACAAAGTGTAGCTGGAAGTGGCAACAGAAGCTAGACGCATAATGCAATCATTTTCAAAACTCAAGTGACATCAGCATCGCCTGGAGGAATTTTTAAAACACAGATGGCTGAGGCCCACTGCAGAATTTCTGATTGAGCAGGTCTGGGATGAGGCCAAGAATTTGCTTTTCTAGCAAGTTCCCAGGTGATGCTGATGCTGCTGGCCTGGGGACCACACTTTGAGACTCATTGACATAATGCAACATAACAACCTCTACTCATCAGGGAAGTAATTAGAATAGGGAACACTCCCAACACAAAGAATAATGATGATGATCAGATTAGCTGTTTATTCTTAAAGCTTTTGAAGAAAGGAGAACATGGGGACAGATAGTGGGGTGTGTGCGACATATTTTGAGAGGGATCTCATGACAACCTCAGTCTTTAATAGAAGTGCTCTTTCCAAAGCACCTGGAATTAGGCCTCATCCAGCAGAGCACTGCCTAGATACCTCAGAGTTTCTGAGACAGGAATGCAGCTAGTGTTCTTAAGAAGAGGATACTTTTAGGTTCTAACTGCAGGATCCAGGGATAGTTCCCACCAAGAGCATGTTGGGAAATACAACATGATGACTAACCTGAAGTTAGCTGAGAACTCTCAGGGGAGATCTATCTTATTTGATAGCTACTGCCTGGTGCACTGAGACCCATGATATCTCCCAGGCTTTCCTGACAAACTGATGGGGGTGACAGTACTCTTTGCAAGAATGCAGAGTACCTCTAAGATACTTGTTCTTCAGATCCTGATACCTGGTAAAAAGGAAGGAGGGTCTTTTCACATCACAAGTCATCTAATTGTTCCTCCCCATTTTCATGTCAGGTGAGGAGGAGGCCATTTATCACAAAAATGCATTGATTTCTTTTTCAGGAGAGGGAATGGATAGAAACAATAGAGAGGCTTGTCAGTCTGGAAGGTACTTTGTCTGAAGAATGGTAGCTTCCCCTCCCTTCCTAGAGCCAGAATGTTTCCTGCTGGTCTTTGCCACAGAGAGCCAATAGATCTTGCCAAACTTGCCCACAAGAAGGAGTAACAGGATAAGGCGAAGATCCTGGGGGTGGAAATGAGGGCAAGGAATAACAGAGGAAAGTAGGAGGGGGACCCAGGGATGATAACCTTCCAGGTACCCATCTGAGTGAGGTAGATTCAACAGACTAAAAGGAGTATTAGCAGCAGTAGAGAAATGATTTACACTATTTTTTAGATATCAAATGTGTTTGAGTTGGTTATAAGGTAAATTATTTTTTATCTTATCTATTCTTGCAAACATCATGGAGCATAATTGCAGTTTTACATAAAGTGCCAAGTATACAACATGACACTAAAAGTCACAGAAGGTACACTTTGATAAGCACCAACTCTGTGCTAGGCTCAGTACTAAAGCACTTTATCTTTATTATCTCATTTCGGCTTCCCAACAATCCTTTGAGGTAGGCCCTAGTATTTTACAAATTAAAAACTCAAGATCTGAGAGATGAAGTAACTTACTAAGAATGAAACAGCATGAAAATTGCAGTGTTTGAATGGGGGGAAAAGAACAAACTAAATCTAAAGTGAGGAGGGGAATAATAAAGATTAGAATGGAAATAAATCAAATAGAAAGTAGAAAAACTATAAAGAAAAGCAATGAAACAAAATATTGGTTCTTCGAAAAAATTAACAAAATTGACAAATCTTTAACTAAGATGAATAAGAAATAAAGAGGACTCAAACTACTAAAATCCACAATGAAAGAGGGAATATCACTACTGAACTTACAGATATAAAAAGGATTAGAAAGAAATACTATGGATAACTTATACCAACAAGCAAGATAACTTAGATGAAATGAGCAAATTCCTAGAAAGATACAGCCTGTTGAAATAGACCTAAGAAGAAATTGATAATCTGAATAGACCTATAATAACCAAAGAAAATAAAGTAACAACAAGAGCAAAACTATACAGAAAAACATAAACCCAGATGGCTTCATTGATGAAGTCTGCCAAATGTTTAAAGAAATAACAAAATCCTTTCTAAACTCCTCTAAAAAATAGAAGAACACTTCCTAATTCATTGTTTGAGTACAATATTGCCCTGATAACAAACCCAGACAAAGGAATAATAACAAATTAAGGTATAGACCAATATAGTAAAAATATGGTTGTAAAAATCCTTAATACAATATTAGCAAACCTAGTCTGGCAGCATTTAAAAGAATCATCCACTATGACCCGGTGGGACTTATCCCAGGAGTTCAAGGTTGGTTCAACATATGAAAACCAATCGATGTAATACACCATATTAATGGAATAAAGGAAAAAACCCACATAATTATTTCAATAGATGCAGAAATAACATTTGATAAAACTCCAATAAACTTTCATGATAAAAACATAAAACGATGTAGAATTATACACCTGGAACCTATGTAATTCTTATTAACTAATGTCTTCAATAAGTCTAATAATAAAAAGAAACAACAACAACAACAACAAACCCCAAAAACATAAAACAAACTTGGAATAGAGAAAACTTTCTCAACCTGGTAAAGGATATATATGAGAAATTCACAGCTAATGTCATACTTAATTGTAAAAGACCAGAAACTCTTCTCCGAAGATCAGGAACAAAACAAAGATGCCCACTCTCACCACTTCTACTCAACCTTGTCCTGGAAGTTTAAGCCAGGGAAGTTACGTAAGACAATGAAAAAAACGTCACCCAAATTGTAAAAAAGTAGAACTGTCTCATTTACAGATGACATAATCTTGTACATAGAAAATCCTAGAAGAAGCACACGCGTGCACACACACACGCACACACACTGAACTACTATTAGAGTTAATAAGTAAAGCAAAGTTTTGGGATTCAAGGTCAATATACACACACAAAAATAGTTGTATTTCTATGTGCTTGCAATGAACAATCTGAAATGGAATTAAGAAAATAATATGGAAATGCAAGGGACCCAGAATAATTCAAGGACTCACATTTTCTGATTTCAAAACTTAGTACAAAGCTACAATAATCATGGAATGAGGTACTGGCATAAGTATAGACATTGAGATCAACTGGATAAAATTGAGAGTCTGGAAATAAACCCCTGCATTTAGAGTCAATTGATTTTCAACAAGAGTGCCAATATTATTCAGTAGGGGAAATAATAGTGATTTCAACAAATAATGTTGGGTCAACTGGAAATCCACATACTGAGTAATGAATTTGAATCCCTACCTCACAGCATACACACAAATTAACTCCAGATGGATCACAGACCTAAATGTAAGAGCAAAAACTATAAAACTCATAAGAAAACCTAAGAGTTAATCTCCATAGCCTTGGGTTAGGCAAAGCCTTCTTAGATATGACACCAAAAGCACAAGTTGACAACATAAAATATAGGTAAATTGCACTTTATGAAAATTAGACACTGTTTTGCCTCAAAGTATACCATCAAGAATGTGAAAAAACACACATACAAAATGTGAGAAAGTATTTGCAAATCTGATAAGGGACTTACATCTATAATATATAAAGAACTCTTTCACCTCAATGAAAATGACAAATAAGCCAATTAAGAATTTGGTAAAGGTTTTGAATAAAACATTTCTCAAAGAAAATTCACAAATGGTCAATAAGCACATGAGCAGATGCTCAACATGTTGGCCATCGTGTAAATACAAATCAAAACCACAATGAGATACTACTTTATACCCGCTTGGATGGCTATAATAAAAAAGACAGCTAATAACAAGTATTGGTGAGGATGTGGAAAATTTGGAGTTCTCATCCTCTGCCAGTAGGAATGTAAAAGGTGCCATCACTGTGGGAAACAGTCTGGCAGTTTCTCAAACAGTTTAACACAGAGTTACCATATAATCCAGCAATTCTGATCCTGGATATATACACAAGAGAAATGAAAGCATATGTCCAAAAAATACTTGTACTCAAATGTTCATATAGCAGCATTCATAATAATCAAGAGTAGAAACAATCAAAATGTCTACTAACTCATGAATGGATACATAAAATATGGAATATTCATGCAATTGAATAATGTTTTGCAATAAAAAGAAATGAAGTCCTGATAGATGCTACAACATAGACGAACCTTGAAAACATTATGTTAAATAAAACAAGTCAGAGAAAAAAGAAAAAATATTGTATGATTCCACTTACATGAAATTTTCAGAATTGGCAAATTCTTAAAGACAGAACACAGATTGGTGGTTTCCAGGATATGGAGGTGTGACAGGACTCTATTGTTTACCAAACTTTAGTCAGGCTCCTCTAAGCCCTTTTCTCAACTAGGCTTTGTCTGTGGGCCTTGTTTTCAGGCCTGCAGTTTTTGCAGTTTTTGCAAGAATCCTGCTACATTAGTTTAGCGAGAACCACCCCTGCCACTCTCCATATCTGATCACCCTCAATATCTGATCATCTCCATATCAAATTCTTTACCCCCCGCCCCGACTATCCCCCAGGTGAAATCTGATTACCCTAGCCTGCCTTCAGCAAGAATCCTGTCAAGTCAGTTTAGCAAGAATCCTCCTACCCTTGATGTCTCCTCTTAGTAATTTTACATCTACCAACCCCCTTCTCCAATCTGATCTTTGGCTACAAATCCCCACTGTTTTTGCTGTATTTGGAATTGAGCCAAGTTTTATACTGAGGTGTCTTTTCCCCTATTGCAATACTTCCTGAATAAAATCTGTTTCCCACTTTAACTGCTGTCTGGCTCGGGTTTTCTTTAATGGGGGTTGAGGTGAGAATGGGAAATGATCGCTAATGAGTATGGAGTTTCTTTTTGAGGTGATGAAAATGTTGTAGAATTGGTGGTGATTGTTGCACAACTCTATGTACAAACTAAAGCTATTTAATTATATACTTTAAATAGGTAAATTGTCTAGTATGTGAATTATATCCCAATAAAGATGTTAAAAAATTGGCAGTGGCTGGATTTGAATCCGGGTTCAGCTAACTCTAACACTGTTCACAGGGCTGTTCTACGCCACCCCAGGAGGTGCTTCGTCTATGCACTGCTGTCATCAGGGTTGCTGTTCTGATTACTCAGCGTGGGTGGGGTGGGGGTGAGTTCATGACTGAGAAGGCCATCTTGGAAGGGCTTTGGGAATTCATAGACTTGAGCAGCAATCATCAGAGCATAGAGCAGTTGCAGAGTGCCCCAAAGCAAGCCTGTATTCCCAGGAATTCTATTGTCACAGTATAAGGGGAAGCCAGAACCGCTAGCTGACAGCTGTTGGCCTGGGGACAGAGCTTTCCAGTGACTTCCCATTTCAGGACCTGGGAAACATCACTGGGCTGGGTTCTGCCTGCAGTTTACAAGCCTCTCAGGACCACATGCAGGCCAGCTCCTATGCTCAGTAGAAGCTGGCAGAGTTCCAGGTCCAGTCACCACAGTCCTAGAAGTGGACAGAAAGGTTCTTAGTCATCACCCTAAAATCATTGCCCCTGAGAAGACTGATTCCAGCACCTTCACCTGTGTCACCATACCAGTCTGGTGGACACCTGAGACCTGTTCGTCCTGGCTTGTCAGGACATCGTGCAAGGTGCCTATGAGGTCAAAGGAAAGAGAAAACGCTGTGTCTGGGCAAACGGAGGGACCATTATAGATATCACAAAGCTCCAAATTCCCATAGGGACAGAGGCTATAAAAGGAAACCTGACCCCTTCCCCTTAAGCCATACTTGCCAGACTATCTTTCTGCAAAAATTGCCTTACCTTCCCCAACACAGGAACTCCTTTGACCTTGGGCCCCTTGTAACAATAGCTACTATAGATTGGGTGTTTACTATGTACCAGCCACTATGCTAAGCACTTATGTCTGTTATCTCCTCTATTCCTCTACCACATCACCAGACATAGATGGCCCTATTTTGCAGACAAAGAATCTGAGACACAGAGGGGTTAAATACCTTGCCTAAGTTTGCTTAGCTAAGAAAGTGATAGAATGGACCTTTGAAGTCTGGCAGTCTGGCTTCAAAGCCCATACTCTCAGCCACTTCTCTAGCATCTGCCTCTGCCCAGGGACCGAGGTGGCGGCCCCATTTAGGAAGGAGCTTCAAAAAACAGGTGCCGATGCCCCTTGGTACTGCTAACCAAGCCCAAGTGTGAAGCCTCCCAGAGGGATTTCACTACCCACAGGCAGGACCACCAGGGCACCCACTTCCCCACACAGCTTATTTACTCAAAGAAGCCCATTCCACAGCTCATGTCTGCTGTAATTATGATTGTCTGCCCCTGCTATTGACCCATCCCACCGGGCTGCATTGTGAAGCAGATGCAGCTGGTCAAAACTTAGAAAGATATCATATGCCAATCCTCTAGTCCAGAGCATCACCTAGCAACAGACACAGCACTCTGCTGATTTTAGGTTTCCTCAGCCCTGGGTCCCCTACAGCCCACCAGGAGGCACTCCAATCATTTAATTGAGAGATGTACTGGGGAAAGGTGGGTATCCCCAGAGATTTCAGCCCACCTCAAAGTTAGCTCCACCAGGCTAACCCAGAGAAACGCTGCCTTTTCTTCCCTGTTCCTTCACACCCACAGCCAAGCACCTGAGGACTGAAGGCTCAGGATAACTCTTTTTGGTGGCTGCCTTACTCTGTTATACCAACAAACACAGGTGTGCAAAATACAGTCAATTTCCTTATTTTTATTAAATCAACCCATATTTTATTTTTATTCTCACCTCCTGGACTCTTGGGAAATTTAGCCTCAGTTATTACCAGGTCTTTTCTTCAACCACAGAGTTAGGAGAATCCTGGGGTCAAACATGGAGCAAAAGCTTTGGTGAGATCGCTCCTTTTTCTGGTCATCAGCCCGTGGGGCAGTTTATAGACAGCCTCTCCTCTAATTGAATGATCATTGCTTCATTCTGACTGGTTAGAGAGTGTGCCTTTCCAGTCATTAAGTACATGACAAGCACTCTTAGACTATATAAGCCGGCTGAAATTCCATCTTCCTTAGTTTGGCCCCAAGTTTTCCTGAGCCTGCTTCTTGTCACTCTTCCCAGCCCCATCTTTGGCTGAACTCTCCCCTTGCTAGTAACAAAATCAATCACACAGTTGCCTGCCTATAACATACTGCTCTTACCTGACCTCACCTCTGCCTTTACTCTAGTTGGATGGCATCCTATACCTTGTAAGCTTCAGTTCAGTTACCATCCCCCATACACACCCAGGAAGTCCTTCTGCACTATGCCAATCTGCATGAGGTGATTCTTCTCAGGTTCCCACATTCTTCTTTGCTTCCTTCTGTCATAGTACTGATTACAGTATACTGTACTTATCTCTTTATTATCTGTCTCTCCCACAGCTCTCAGAGCAACTGGAGAGTGGAGACTACATCTTGTCTCTGTACCCCTAACACCTGCCTTAGGGTCCAGCACAGTGAGTTTTGATAAATAGATGGATGAATGACTGAATGGGATAGATGAGGGAGGTGGCAGAATGGGGCAGAATGGAAGTCTACAAAAGTTGTGAAGAAACCCATAGTAATATCCTATGAGTGGAGTTGCCCATTGTGGCTAGAAGGGTTTCTCCCTGCACTGTTCCTGGGCCCTGAACACACAAAGCTGGGGTAATGGAATGGGACCTTTTGTGATGCAACCCAAAGGGGAGAAAATCAATACAAGAGTCTTTCAGCAACATTGCACACAGGAGGCTTGCTAATGGGCTGTCACTCTCATCAATATGAAAGGCCTGATTGTCTTGTAATTGTTTCACCCTGAAGGTAGACCAGTGAGGAATGCTTTCCTTCCTCTCCCTTTTTTATAATACCTACAAGGGTATAAAGCCCTTTCTAGGTTCACTCAGGGGCAAACTAGATACAACAGGATGAATGACAGCCCAAGCTTTAGGTCAAGGAGGAGAGGAGATGGGACTTTGAAGAGAAAGAGAGCATAAGATGTCAAGGAGCCTAGATTAGGGGTGGGAAGAGGGGGTCCAGAGGAGAGGTTCCTTGAGACACCAAGAGAGGGCAACTCTGTGGTTGGCCCTGAAGGTGGGAAAATGAAGGCCTGCTGAAGCCATTGATTCAGACAGAGAAGCTAATCCCGGGGTGGGGAGGGTGAGGGAAGACTCTCCAGATCACAACAGACAACCAGAGCTGGAAATAAAAGACCCACTCTTCACATTGTTCTGGGTTCTATAAGTGTGATTGAGCAGGTCATAGTAAGATGTTTTCTCCCCATCAGTGAAGGGCTATATTAGCCCACTCTTCTGATGCTAAAGGGCATAATAATGGGGTTATATGGTGTGTGTCAAAAGGGAGTCAGGAAATGGACCTGGTCCAGTTTATTGAAGTGTGACTCAGCATCTAGCTGCATCGAAAACAAAGCATACTGAAGAGCGTGGTCTAGGAATGGCTCCTATGTTTTGTGAATTTGGACATAGGGCTGAGGAGAGCACATGGACATAGCACAGGCAGTAAACATGCTGGGGAGGCCCTCCCATAGGAAATGGATGTGGTCGAGACAGCTGTGACCTCAGCACTAAAGTCCCTGGAGGAGGGTCACATTTGGGAATGGGTGCTTCGTCAAGGAGCTGGGAGTATATTTGTGTTGGGAATTTTCTAGGCTGATTTAAGCCTAAGTCTTCCCTCAGGAAATCAGACACAGAGCCAATTGGTTTGCTTCTGGAGAGATGAAGTCCTCCATATTCCCCAAGGGGTATGGTAGAAATGATTGGAAGAGCCAAGCAGACATTGGAGCCTGAGACAAGTGATATAACCAGGAACTCAGCCTGTGATGTATGCTACCAGGTACCAAAAGCTCTGGAGTTTTGTGGCTTGCTTGAGGGTGGGTATGATGTAGGGGTCAAGGACATCAAGCCAACTCCTGTGAAAGGAGTTTGAGGAGTGGCTCAGATGTGCTAGATGATAGATAGATAGATAGATAGATAGATAGATAGATAGATAGATAAATAGATAAAGAAATGTCTCAGAGACTATGCCTACAGGGTCTCATTCTCAAGGGGAAACATGTGTTGAAAGTATAAAATCCTTCAGCCATGTTTGGTGGTTGATGTTAGTGGAAGGTAACTTCTTTGGAGGAGAGAAAGTGCAGGGGAAGCATGTCAAGTTCTTGGCCACCTGGCAGAGAGAATCCAAAGTTCTGTTTTTTTGGATAAGATTAAATACATAAGGTAGTATATAGGGGAGTCCCAAAGCCTTGCAAAAAATCAAGCATGGGTCAAAACTGCTGACCAGAGACTTTCAGAGCTAGGCTATGAGAAACGATACTAGGTTGCATGGTTGGGTTCAGGCATTTGCTGTAACACCAACCCTGAAATCTCAAAGCCTTAATATAATAAAAGTTTAATGCCAGATCACATAAGCCCAATGTAGTCAACAGGTAGGGGAGTGCTCTGCTCCTTTTTGTCATTCAGAGATCCAGCTTCATCCATCGTGTAATGTCACCATATTCAACACAGATCTTGAGATTGCAAAAGAAGGGGAAGGGAATGTGAGGAAAGCACATTAACTATCTCAGGTTATAAGTGACACCTATCATTTCTGTTCACTTCTATTGCCATAAAACATATCACATGGCCTAACTTTGATGCAAAGACTCTGGGAAATATAATTCCTGGCTGGGCAGTTGATTCTCAGTAAAAACTTTGTACTGTGAAAGGGAAGCACAAATCTTTGGTTATATCTGGCTGTCTCTGCCACAAGCCACTGAAATTATCCCTGTTTATACAATCACTTGGCATTGTGAAATTGAAGCTGAGATTATTGAAAGTGATTAGAGGTAGGCTGAGGCAATTGAGCCGACATTTTAGGCTGAAGTTAAAGTTTTGGTGATTAAAGGAGAAGCAACCATAAGGAGGTATATGGAAACATTGGCAGCTATATCAAGAACAGTTGGGGTTAGGAACCCCCAAGCCTTTCCTTAGATGGGGAGAAAGCTCCCAGCCAATCTGGAGGGGCCCCAGACTGGAATCAGCTTAGTGCTGGGCAGTACAGGACTCTATCCTGTGTGGCTTCTCCAAGATCTTCTGGAATAAGTTCTCAACAAGTTCAGGCCCTCTTCCCCAAGGCAAATGGGGCTGCAGATAAAGGTGTAAATAGAGGCAGAGCCATGCCAATCACTGTATGAGTAACATCTGGCCCATCTAGAAATGGCCATCTACTCAACATTCTCTCCTCTACCACATGTCCTTCCTAACAGATCTGGCTGCACTGGTGGTGAAGGTGGAGATATGAATGGTACTCCAGGGGAGAGACTGATTCATGAAGAGAATGAAGCTATGCTGTTGGATTGGAGGCTCCCGAGATCTGCTGTGAATGAAGTGGAATTTCACCAAAGGTAGCCTGCAGTAATTGTGCTGGGATTAAAGTCAGGATTGATTGTTGAGAGGTTACAGGTTGGAAAATAAGAAAAAGTCCAAGCCAAAGGATGAGGTGAAGTTGGAAATAGGAGGGTAAACAATGAAGATATTAGC
This sequence comes from Lyroderma lyra, assembly GCA_004026885.1. Lineage (NCBI taxonomy): Eukaryota > Metazoa > Chordata > Mammalia > Chiroptera > Megadermatidae > Lyroderma > Lyroderma lyra. The sequence continues at coordinate 27,217 of PVJL010003338.1, forward strand.
TTAGAGAGTCAAAGGTAGGACAAGGTGGGGTATGAGGCCCAGATGAGGTAGAAGCCAGGAATCTGCTGGCTCAGGGATAAGTGTCCAGAGATGGAAGTGTTATTGACAGCATGTAGTAGTATGCTCCTCGGGGAAGATTGTGGCTGGAATTCACCTCCTTTGTTTAATAGTTAGAGCTCAATTATCTGGTAGATTCTGTGAACTATATCCTTCTCATATGAGGAAGTTAGCTAGAACTGTTTCTGCTGTATAGACTCCAGAACCCTGATACAGTCCCTAGTCTACTCAGGCTGTATAAGATCCAATCCTGGCCCTCATGGAGCTTGCAGTCTAGCTTCTGCACAGTGTGCAATGAAGAACTATGTATGGTCTGTATGGGGAAAGAGACAAATGACTATGAAAGGATTTAGGAACAGTTCAAGATGACAGCAGAGAAGCAGCAGGTAACTGAATATCTAGTCTATTCTACAAATGCCACAGTCAGCAGCAGATCAGGACAGATAAGTCAAGGTGGTGGTGAAGTGGGATCTCAGCCAGGTCCTGGGGGCTGGGGAGGTTTGGAAGACTCAGATAGGATGCACTGGGAGGCTTTCTGCTCTCCCAGCAGCACAGGTCATGCTGGTGGTCAGGAAGCAGTAAAAGCCAGAATGATCCCTTATGGTTCTGTAGTCCTTCTCACAGCATCTGTATACATAGCATCTCTTCTAGGCCTCCCAATACCATTGTAAGGGAGATGGGGTGAGGCTTTTTATTATTCTCTTTTCTCAGATGAAGAACTTAAGATTCAGAATGATCAACTCATTTGTCCAAGGCCACAGAGCCATAGAACCATAGCGATGGCAGTAATCATTGAATATGTTATTTCAACAACATCCTAATGGATGGGTTAAGTCCACACTCTGTTTACACAGCTCTAGTATAAAAGTTCACTATTTCCATTTTGGCTAGCTTAGAATTCCAGAAAGCTCTTCCTCATGTTGAGCTGAAAAGTATGTTCTCTTAACCCATTAGCACCAGGAAAATGATTCACAACAGAGCCAGCACCAGAATTCTTGCCTCTTGATTCTTAGTCCAAGTCCTTTCAACTGTCTGACTGCAAACTGCCCATGGCCTTGTCTCCTCTATTGTTGCCTATTCTTCTGTTTAGACTGTCACTACCAGCTAGCACTTGCCAGGGGGAGGTAAGTGGAAAAGACCAGAAGTTGGTAAAGCAGGCGTGGGGTGCAGAGCAAGGTGGCCAGCAGGGTGGCCTGGCCGCTGGTTGGCTCCATTGCCCTGAAAACAATTTTCTTGTCTGGCATGTTAATTTGCTTTATGTCTTCCCTTATTAATCACGTTGTTTTACACAGGCCGGTGAGCTTCAAATGTGTTTGTTATGACTTCAATCATGTGTGACTCACCACGGACCCAGCAGTCTGGAAGTAAGACTCCCTCCCTTCCTTGCACTCCCAGGTTCCAAGGGTCTTGCTACAGCTGCAGCCTGCTCCTCCAAAATGTATACCTGCCCCTCCCAGGAGTGCAGGAAGACAGCAGTGACAGGCACAGAGGGGATGAAATGACCAACCCTGAAAAGCATGAGAAAGCAGCCCCCAAACTCACTTCCACTTGTCAGCAGAATGATGAGGATTTGAGTGGGAAATGGAGTGCCTTCCAATTGCAGAAAGAACTTAATAGGAACCAGCTCAAAATCCTCAGTCTACTGAGGGCCCTGTTCTTTTGTAAAAAGCCAGACGGGGTCTATTATTTTTAAATGTCAACTAGATGGAGGCTATGACAGGGAGAAGGATGAGGCTCTTCTTCCTGAAAGCCAAGATGAGGTTCAGCATGCTCAGGGGAGGGTGTCCCATGTGCCTAACCCTTTTGGCTCCTTCCTCTCTTTCTGCAAGGTGCCCACTTGGAAGGTCCTGGTGCCATAAGCAAGGTCAGGTCCCCCACCTGAGTCCCCTCACTGATGCAGGTCAGCAGAACATCTGGTTTCCATTAGCCTTTCTCTCCCACCACCCCTCCCCCACTTCTCGGTGCTTCATTGTGTCTCATTGGTGACAGGCCGCTGGAGGTGTCTTGACAAAAGCTTGCTGAGGGATTCTCAGCATATGTTGTCCCCCTACTCAATGTGGCAGTTTTCTTGGACCCTCAGGGGTCTTTCCCATAATTAATCAGTTAGTCAGTTCATCTGTCTGTCATTCAGCCTGTCCATCAACTGTTAGTCTCTATTAACTGTTTTTCAGTCTGTCAGTCAGTCGGACAGCCAAAGAGTCCATCTGTCTGTTACCCAGCCCTGGCAAGTTAGGCAATCAGCCAGTCAGTCAATCTGTCAGTTAGTCAGTCAGTTATTTTAGGAGAGGATGTGGGACACATACCAGAGGAAGTACACATACCATGCCACATGGCAGGGGGGAGCCAAGGGCCACCCTCGTTAGCCTAGTGTGCTGTGAAATTACACAAGATGAATCATAGTAGAGAGGTAGTCAGAATCAGGGCAGCACTGATTTGGAAAGGCTTCCTAGAGGAAAAACATTTGAAGGGGCCCAGAGAGCCCTGAGTGGCCTGAGATTTTCAAACCAAGAATTTGGGGTTTGACCCTGACTAAGAGGTTAGGGGGTGGGGATTGAAGATTTCGTGGTGCTGTGGGGAGAGCTCTACTCTCAGCTCTGTCTCTGATTAGCTGTGGGACCTTGAGCCACGGCTCCCCATGTGTACCACTAGGGGACAAATGGGGGGCAGCAGTGAAACAGACAACCTCTAAAGGCTCTCCCAGTTCTGATGTGCCCTAGTTCTTTCTCTGGTTCATGTCTGGGAGAGGGAAAGACAATAATCCTGAGACCTGGCTAAGCTCTCAAGGCTTCTGGCCTAGGTCAGTTTTCTAGGCACAGGTCCTCCAAGTAGAGGACACCAATCAGAATAGAAATATGGACAGATACACAGACACACAACTGCATGGGCAAAGACACCTCAGCTAAACAACAAGCTGCAGTGGTGGATCTGTGTGAGGCCAGGTTTATTGGAGGCAGTTCTTCTTGGGTTTGGGTGTTGTGGAATTGGCGAGCCATTTCTGGAGCTGGTAGAGGGGCAGGGAAGACTGTTTTGGAGAAAGTGTATTTTCAAGAGGGCTATGAGGGAGGAGGAAAGAGCTTGGCAGGGAGAAAGGGGGAAGTGATATCAGGACCTCTCCCCTCCTTTCCCCTCATTCTGGTCGCTTCACTGTTGTATATCCTCCCAAGCTGTTGGCTGAGGTCATGTCCAGTGTGGAGCTTACTCAGGCACTGAATTCAAGGTCATAGGAAGGCAAATATGGAAGGGACTTTAAAAGCTATCTACCCCTACCAGGGATACTGAATCCCAGAGAGGGGGCAAGACTTTTAACTCTTAGAATACAGTGTAAAAAACACAGTAATAGATACATGGACAAGATGCTATGGGCGCACAGAGGAGGTATCAGCTGTCTGGAAAGGCCTTACAAGGGTGCTGATAGTTGGCCTCAATCTTGAAGACTGAGTAGGGAAACAGCAGATGTACAGCGAAGGGAGTCTAGGTGGAGAGAACCGCAAGAGATGCGAACAAAATGAGAGGAAGTGGCCAATGTGATCTGAAAGAGCTAGAGCAAAAGGGCCAAGGCAGAGGTCAAGTACTGAATCAGAACTAGATTCTGAAGGCCAAGTTGGGAGTTTGAACTTTATCTTGTAAGTATTGGGGACCTATTGGTTTTTTAGCAGGGAGATATCAGATTATGATTTTTAATAATAATACAGATTACATTAGGTTCCCTTAATGGAATCATTCTTGTCTGAAGACTTAGGTGTCAGCCAGCCTGGTTCAAATCCTAGCTCCACTTCTTACTAACTATATGACCTTGGGCATGTTATGCAAATTTTCAGTGGTTCAGTTTCATCATCTATAAAAACAGAGGTAATAATAACACCTTTCTTTGAAATTTTTTTTCCCTTGAGGTATGCAAAGGGCTTAAAACAGAGCCTGGGCCATAGTAAGCACTCACTAAATGTTAGCCAAAAGTAATGATGATGGAATATTCATTTCGTGCAAGAGGGTTTTGGAGGCTCAGAGAGGTGAAGTCTCTTGCCCAGGACCACACAGCCAGTCTGTGGCAGAGCTGGGCTTCCAAGCCAGTCTGGGCTAAGAGTTGTGCCTTAAAACTGTCTCCAGATGCCCTGTGAATGATCTTCTTAAGTGAGAGAGACCAGAGCCCACGCCACCACTCGGGAGGCTGCTGCAACTCTCAGGGCATGAAGATGCAGGTTGGCACCCAGGGGAGCCACTTTGCCCAGCCAGGCTGTCATTTGGGAGTCTCTAAGGAGCTGGCCTGGCCCAGGGAAGAGCTGTTCTTTCCATCAGTGGGACTGGGGAGGTTAATGGCATTCCCAGGAAGGGCCAGGGATTAGGGGAGCCTGCACTGCAGAGCCAAATTCTTTCACCTCTAGTGAGTTTTCCAGAGTTTCCCCTCTGCCCCCAGTGCCTGGCCCCAGGAAAAAAAAGAGTGGGAGGGGGGTGCTGAGACCTCCCTCTCCTCAGCCCCACAGACCAGGCTAGAAGAGAGTGTGGCCCCCCACCGGGCTGGCCTTGGTCCCAGCTGTGGCTGTTCCGGGCGCAAGCTGTGGGAAAGGAGGAAGGCCCCAGCACGCTCACTGGGGTACAGCAGGGGCGAACAAAGAGGAGGGGGCCGGGACCCTTCAGGGGCTGGACAATTAGAGAAAAGGCACATTCCAGGGGAATCCACATCTGGGATGAGCCTGAGCCGGGGCCAGCCCTATAATCCATTGCAGATGTGACAGCCAGCAGCAGATGCGGGCAGGACCTCCCTCATGGGCGGCTGGGAGGGGGGATGGGGAGCTGGCAGGGGCAGGGAGATGAGGAACAGCTCCCAGACACCACCAGGCAACTCCTCTTGAGAGGCTGCTACCTGACGGCAATGTTGTGCACAACACGTTACTGATGATGGCATTGCAGCTAGGCTGAGAGGCCACAGCTGGCCCAGGGATCCTGGCTTCAGCTGAGTGTTCCTGTTAGGAAACCTTGGTCTAGGAGTCCACTAGCCCTTGCACCCCAAGAAGGCCTTGTTTTTAGATGCCATTTACCGGGCCGTAGCGGTTATAATGGCCTCAAACCTGAAAAGGCAGGAATTTGGGACTCTCGTTCTGACTTGGACCAGCTCCATCTGGTCTGAAGACTCTGTGGCTGGCATTGCCAGGAGGACTTGTTGGTGCCAGGGACTGCTGATCTTCCTGGACCCCAGTGAGCAGGGCTAGATAAAGTCTAGTCCTCGGCGACAGCCATGTGACCTGAAAGTTGTCACCAGAACAGTACCCTATGGGAAGGAAGGGGAAACTCAGCAAGGGCTTCCATGTTGGTTGGTTTGGCAAAGGCCAGCCATAGGTCTAGGAGGAGGATGGAAGGAGTCTGAGGTGTATGAGGGAGGATATCCTCTGTGTCTGAATGGAGACATGTAATTGCTACATCACCCAGCATATCTGGCCAGGTACCTACAATCCGACAACTATCACTTTAGAATGGGGAAAGTGGGGACTTCCTCTGGTCTGTTCCAACCCCTTTGTGTCACAGAGGAGAGAATGGAGGCTCGGAGAGAGGCCCAGGCTTGCCCCACGTTAAAGAGCCAGTGGCAGAACTGAGCTGACAAGGCAGGGCTTCTGATGCTCAGCCGAGTGCTGTTTCCCACAGCCTTGGGGTGCTTGATGAGATGAATGGGTGAGTAAGTAAGTGAGTGTATGAACGACTGCAAAGGCTTGGCTGGTCAGATGGAGTTGTGGCCTGGCCAAAGGTGTGTCGATACAGTGGGTATGTCCATTTCCAGCTTGTCAGCCATGCAGGGCTTGCCAGAAATAGACCGAAATCCACTTTGCCCCTTTTCTCTCAATTGTATTTCCCCACAGGCTCCAAAGAATGGGAAGGATTCACCCCCAGGTCACCCACCAAGCCAAGGGCAGGGGCAGGACACAAAGCCAGGTGTCCCTGGAGCCTCCACTCCTCACCTCTCTCTGCCAGAGCTGAGGACAACTTCCATCCATTTCACAAGCAAGGAAACTGGAGACAGGCCCAGAGGGGGTGCAAGACAGATTACAGGATGAGCTTAAATCAGGCCTGGCAGGACACTGAGTGTAATGGATTCCTGTTGGCGGGAGCAATGTTCACGGCCCCTGTGGATCCCGCAAGCCCCAAAGTGATGTTACTTCAGACTAACGACAGGTGGCAGCAGAGGACCATGGTAGGCAGTCTAGGCTTAACTATTCCACTTGCCCAACCCCCCTCCTCAGGCCCAAAGTTGGCTAGATTGGTACCCTGAGTGCACGTGGGCCCTGTGGCACAGCGGCCAGGCTGACAGATGTGGGGCACCCAGAGTTGTGGTAAGTGAGTGCTTAATGAAAAGCAGTGTCCTCAGCAATGGTGAAAGGTAGGGCAGAACATCGGAGAGGGAGGAAATGGGGCAGGGGAGACTGGACAAAGCCGAGAAGGGAGAAGGAACTGAGAGATAGAGAAATAGAGTTCAGAGACAAAGATGTACAGACTCCATGGGATACATCCATACACACCTGCTGAAATCATGGAACTTTCCAGCTGGAAGGTCCTTTAGAGGCCACTTAGTCCAAACCTTCCTTCTTATACCTAGGGATACTGAGGCTCAGAGACAATGCGATTTACTTGCGATCATCAAATTTCGAAATTTACAAGCCAATTTCTGATAAATGGGGACTCATCCTATCCTGGGTCTTCCCTAATTCCCAGACCCTAGCTCTTTTGTCCAAAGGCCATCTTGGGCAGTGAACATGGTAACTACCTGGGGCTGTACACAATATTTGTCACAGAATTGAGAAGACATAAAAGTAGAGACAGATACTCAGACAGGTAGAGGGAAACAGTGTAAGAACAGAGAGGAAGGGTGAGTAGGAAGGAGCAGAGTTCTCCAAGGCAGGTGGGGCAAGGTTGTCCTGGCATCAACAAGGTCCCCTCCCCACTGGCCTATTCTCCAGGCAGCCAGCTGACTGTGAGAGGCACTCAATCTTGTATTTTGAATGACCCTGCCCTCTTCATCCAAGCCTAGCCCAGCCTAGAGCAGACACATGACAAAGGCCCAGGTTGGATCCTAGAGCTAGAGAGAAGGCCTTGATTTTCTTTTACCTCTGCTGCCTGATTTCACCACAGCATGGAGGCATGTTTCCTGACTAGGACTCAATCTCAGCTATCTCATGCTTTCCAGTCCAAGGTAAGACATACATGCTATGTCATCATCAGCTTTAGTGACCATAATTTTCAAACGGAAAATCAGGCCAGATTGTCTAATGCATCAGCTGATCACAGAATAGAATATTTAAAATTCAGCTTGTCCCCGGAAATCTGGGCCATCTGGTTATTGTCCTGTTACTCCACCCACTGGCTTCCCCTTCACACACAGGCCTGGAGATGCCCCCCAGCTGTTAGCCAGGCCCTGGGGCTGAGAAATGAGGAAGAGAAAAGACAGCTAACATATACTGGAGCTTCTTGTCATGTGCCAGGCATTTTCTGTCCATTATCTCATTTACTTCCCATGACGACCATATGAGGAAGTATTCTTATAATCCTCATTTCACAGATGAACAAACAAGTTCAGACAGAGGGACTCCACTAACCCAAGGCCACACAAGTGTACCCAGCCAGGCACAGTGCAGGTTTCATGACTCCAATGTGATGAAATGACCTCCCCAGCAGAGAAAGCCCTTCTAAGGAATGAGAGGAAGCACTAAGAAGAAATGCCACTCTGAAAGCTACTGTGAATTTGGGATGCATCAATAGAGGTAAAAAGACTAAATGAAGTAGGTAGGTCACAGTCTTGCTCTTCTCTGCCCTCTGGAATATGTGTCCAGTTCTGGGACCCATATATTGAGGCCATACTGGTGCATGTTTACAGGGCAGTGAGGAGGTTAGGGAGGGGCTTGAAGTGCATATCCATGAGAAGATGTTGGAGGAACTGGGGCTGTTAGTCTTGGAAGTGTGATTTCAGAGATTTCAGACCACATAAGGGAGATGTCTGTTCTGTGTGGCTCCACTGGACCGAAATAAGAGGTGGTACCTCTAGGGAGACCGATATGGACTCAGCCCGAGGAAGAATTTTCTCAAAGTCCTAGTTACTCTGTCATAAAACTGGCTGCCTTGAGAGAGTATGTGCTCCTGTTACTTGAGGTGCTCAAACATGGTCAAGCTGAACACTTAGTAGAAATGCTGCAGAGAAGTCTTGAGTTCTGGATCAGAGGTTAGACTGGATGTCACCCCAAGTTCATGGCAGCCCTGAGACTCCATGAATCTGTGATTCAATGAGGATTGAAGCTCTCTAAAGCCACCCCCATGCAGATTTCACAACTTCCCTGCACTCGTTTTCTTTAGTGCCTCACATCTTTTAAAGCCAGAAAGTCATTCCTTAGATCTCACCAAAATTATTTTACTGGAATCATTCTTAGTTCCACATAAGACTGGCTATTGAGAAGGGGGGCGGGGCTAGAGAAAGCAGCAAAGCAAGGCCACCAGAGACCTACAGGAGAATTGTTCTCAAGTAGTGAATGTTAGGCAGACCGATGGCCAATGACAAATGGGAGGAGGAGCATTCAGAAAACATTATAGTTGAAATGTAAAGGTACTTTTTCCTTAATGATATTATCTTCCCTGATTGATTTTGTGATGCAAGTTGCTAATACTTCAAAAGTGGTGAGAGTGGTAAATTGCTTACGTCTTCATTATTTGGAATATGACATTAACCAACCACTCTAGGTAATGCTGAACACATTTCTGCTAATGTCAGGAAATCTTTCTTAGGACTAATCTAGATGTCAATTACAGCACCACCAGACCACTGTAAAACATTAAATTTGCATAATGTTCTATTGAGTGGGTAGTGCAGGTTGTCAAGTGACTGGAAGGGACAAGAGACTCATGATGGTCCAGGTTTTCCTAACAAGACCACAGGGATACCCTAAGTTAAGAAAGTTTGGAGGGCTTTCCCTTCTCTGAGGAATCAAATCTTGTTTCTCCATTCTCTCAGATTTTCACTACTTAGGCCGATATCAATCTACCAGAGATGTGTGCAGCACCCCCATGATGCTACTATCCAAGACCTGGGGGCTCCAACCAGCATTTAACATTTTCTCCTCCATCACCTTAGACACCACTTTCTGCATCCCTGTGATCAGCTGTCTGCAGGAGACTGCCCTGGATTTGGCACCTTTGCCTAGCACAATTAATACAACCATGAGAAGCCTGGGGGAGTAGTGAAGAAAGGCTGCCGTTCTTCCTGGAGATTGTGGGCACGTCTGCCTTACTGTGTGACTAAGGTTGGTTCTATTTTAGATCTGGATCTATGTATTTCTCTAAGAGATCCTCCTGTTTGGAAGGAGGAAAAGGGAGCTTGCTCTAGTGAGTGTTTACGTACATTCCAGCTGTGGGGGAGTGTTTTAGGTCAGGTTTCTGAGAAGTGGAGCCTGGAGCAGGGGTCAGGGCATGTGAATAATTGAAGTCTTGCCCTTATGGAAAAGCCCAAAAGTGGAAGAACAACAGGATAGGAAAAAGGTAGCCAGAAAGGACTTGGATTCTAGAGTGGATGTGGGGGATTTGGAGCATAAATCAAACCACAGAATTGTGCTATCTTGAGGAGAAGGACTGGACTTTTGTCTTCCTGTATCAGTGACTTATTTCCCCCTCCCAACCCCATTGGCAGCAGGTATAACCTCCCATGCAACTCTGGTGGCTTCTATCAGTCAAGGGCAAGTCTCTGAGGTCTTACCACTAGCCACAGCGCTCCCAACCACTGAGGACAGGTGTAGAAGAGGAGATCTGGTCCCAACACTAGCATCATCTACTACAGCAGGGTTGACATCCTAGAGGTCTAAAACCCTTCTGTTTCTATGAGTCACCAGGACTTCAATTACCATGACTCTGACACTCAGCGGTGAGCTTGCTATGTTTCACTGACCAGAGCTACTTGTGGGTAAATGGAAGAGTTAGGAGGCTGTCACTTGTGCAAGAATGAGACATGAGTGCAACATCCTGGCTCAGGGAAGCCACATGGCTGAAATGGACAGGGGGCTGGTGAGAGACACCAGGCAAAGTTGACTCCAAGGTTGTGTCAGATCATCAGGAGTGTAGTGTCATCACTTTAAGGGACAGGGTTTGGGAGTTCATCAAAATTTTACACTATGATTAAACTGGAATTAATCCAGATGGAGTGTTTTTATGCTTCATGTAGTATTAGAAATTATAGTATTTCTTTTTTATTCTCCTTGTTAATTTTTATTGTGAAAATGTCAGCCCATACCAATATGTTCAAGGGAATCATGGAAATAGCTTGGTGCCCATCCTGGGACTGGTATGTTGCCTGAGAATAATAGCAGCTACCAACTATTGAGCACTTAATATGTACCAAGTACCTACTGAGCAATTACTTTCCGGCATTATTAGCTCATTGAATTCTCCTAATAGGACTTGAGTTGTACTGTATATGAGGGAGGGTGGTGAGAAAAAAAGGTCAAAGGTAACTGTTGGTTTCAGAATGGATGGTGGTGCCATTATCTGAGATGAATGCTGGAGAAAGAACTCTTCTCTGGCCTCAAAGTCTCTTTCCTTTAGGCTGAAAAATTCCAATTTTTGTGTTTCCTTCTGAGTACTCTCTTGAAAATTCTGGAGCTTCTTAGAGATGCACTAGGTCCTGACGAGGAAGTTTCTAGATTGCAGAAGACTTGCACATTTCTTTATTTCTTTAGTCCGTTTTTACTGACATGGTTGGTGTTCTTTCCTAAACCAATCACTAACAAGGGAAATGGAAAGGACATTATTTGATTAGTTTACTTATTTGAGATGGAAGGAACGGTTTTAAAATACTACCATATTTTTATTCTACAGAAGAGGAGACTAAGGCTTACACAGATTGAGTAACAGAATAACTTGCCCAAAGTAACACATGGGGTAAGTGATAGACCTGAAGTATAAAACCAGTACTTCCCTATTCACTGAACTTATTGTTTACTAAATACTTTTTAATTGCTAAGAGCTTCCTGAGGTAGTAGAAGGGGTCCTTATTACCAAGTACTCATTTTTAAGTACCTTAAGTCAGAAGGTTGGATGGCAAAGCAAGAGGCCATTAAAATATTCACTAGTGAACTGGCATCACTCCCAAATTAACACTAGCATCTCGATCAGTCTTTTCTGATTGCTGGATGTTATAAATGTCAGAGGGTATAGAGCAAATATAATGCCAATCAGTTTGCAAAGTGATACTGCAAATAGATAAAAGATTCAGGAGTTTGTGAAGTCAACAGAAGTGACATTGGAAAGCTCCTGGAATCTCAGAAGCTGTGGACACATGAGAGCCTGGCAGAACGATATCAGTTAAGAGTTGAAGAAGAGCAAGTCAGCAAGTCTGAGAACAAGATAAAGGCTTCAAAGAATGATGATTTGACTCTTCAATTATTAAGAGATACCCTTGGGAAAACCAATGTCCTCAGATTATTTTATAAAATGATCTTCTTTATGATCATGTTATGAAAAGCAAAGTAAAAAGTTTATGTGATGTTATTATTCAGTTTTTGAGGAAAATCACACCATGAAGTAACTAATGCTTGAGTTATCTTTTGCTTGCCCTAAGTACTGGAACAGAATTGTAATGCTAGCCTAAAATTGGGAAATACAAGATAAACTCCTTGTTATGGTTCTGTCTTTGTGATAAATTCAAATAAACTTTTTTTTTTTTACTATTTACTATGACATTTTAAACATTCACTTTAAGTAGAATTTTCCTCCTTGGTATCAATTATCTGCAGATAAACAGGCTCTCCTATAGAATGTTAAGATCACCCTGGAATTAAATCAATGTGGCTGAGCCACTGTTGAGATTTTTAGCTTTGGGCAAGCTTTTCAGTTTTTCTAGTCCCCAGTTTTCTCTTCTGTAAAATGAGGAAGATTCACAGGGTTGTTGCAAAGATTAAATTATAGTACTCATATCAAGCCCTTAACCATTGTCCTTCACACAGTCACCCATTCAATAAACATTAGCTGCTGTTGCTGTTAAAATGACCCTGGGAAACAACGGTAAGAACATGGGCTCCAGAGTCGGTCAGATCCAGACTTCTAATCCTGGCTTGGTCACTTCCTTATTATATGACCTGGGACAAGCCACTTCCCCTCTCTGAGTCTCAGTGATCTCATGTAGAAACAGGACCACCTCAGGTTGCTGTGACAGTTAAGATAACTGACACCCAGTAGTCACTGACCCTTCATAAGCAATAGCTTTTATTTATCTGTGCCGAATATTATGTCCAGTGTTGTGTGAAAGCGTATATTGGTATGTGGGGGAGGGGGACATGTATAAGAATTGTAAGGGAAGGCATGGTTCCCATCTTCAAGGGACTTATATTTCATGAAGAAAACCACTGCTGTGTGTCAGCTACATGCCCTCTCTGGGCCTCAGTCTTTCTTTCCATTGTATTAAGTCCTTAAACTAATTGATCTCTAAGGTTCTCAGAGTTTGTCAAGTAAACTCCTGAAATAAATACAGAGCAAGCCAAGGCCACTTGGTTTCAAGTATGACATACTGGAGTTTATAAAAGATGTCCTTCAGGAGCTTAGAAGAGGGGAGCATGGTCTGGTGGAATGGTTACCAGCTTTGGGGCCAGACAGATCTTGACTTAAATCCCAGTTCTTCCACTTTATAGATGTAGTACCTTGACCCACTAACTTCTCCTCTCTGAGCCTCAGTTCCTTCTGTGTAAAATTGGATGAAAATGACTGCCTTATAAGGATATGGTGAGAAATCATCAAGGTCATGCATTGGAAAGTGTCTCATATGCAGTAGGTGCTGTGGTTCTTGCTTAAGGAGGCTTCCAGGAGACATGGGAACCAGAGCCAGGAGTTTCAGTGGGAAGAAAGCTGCTGGGGAACTGGGTACAGCTGGGCAGAAAAGCAGAGAATAGCCTTTTGGCAGATGCCTTTATCTGGAGGGCAAAGTGCCAAGCTCTGACAGGGCAAGCCCACTACCCTTAGGTCCATGAAGAGGCCATCGCCTTGCCAACTTCTGCCTGGGATTCTCATCAAGGCCTAGAGGGAAAAAAAAGAAACCAAAATGAAATATATATTTATAACAATAATAATAATTATTCTTTCACCAATTTTCTCTTCCTCCGATGGAGTCTGGCAAGGACTACAGAGAGGGAAAACTGCTAAAGTTGAGAGTAATGGTGCCCCCAGGACAAATAAAGAGGGAACTTCAAACCAGCAGATGCTGCCGAAAACCCCAACACAGGAAATATCTGCAGAATGAATTGAGAATTTATGGGGGTTTGGGTTTTCAGGATTTATAAATAAGTTCCATGAATAGAGAAGTGAGATGAAGGAGAAAGAATAGGACAGGGCAAGAAGAATAGGGTGAGGGCAAAGGACAGCTTCTCTCTCACCTCCTGCTAAGCACAGAGTAAGATCTGGCATCAGTGGGGTACTGCAGGGGCAACGGTGGCCTGGGCAGTCTGGGCTGAGCTGCGGTGGATCCCAGTTTGCCCCTAGGCATTGCTATCACGCTCATGGTGGGCCGGTGGATGGGTGGAGGCAGGCATGTGGGGCTATAGATAAATGTGCTTGAGCAGAAAGAACAACTGATAATGATGGTGGTAATCACTAGGCCTACGATCAGCAGGACCTCCTTGGGGTCCGGGTGCTGAGCCTTCTCTAGGCCTTTCCCAACCTTGGGCATATCATGATCAGATGACGCAAGATATGCCCAGTGTGCAGTGTGCAAGTAGGTGGGGCCAAGGACTCGGGAGGGTGGGAGTGAGTGAGGAGGGCATTCCTACAGGCTCCTGGGAGACTCTATGTCCTGAATGAACCCACACATCTGCAGCAGCCCAATCCCTCTGAGGTCCTCAATTTTCCCACCTATAAAATGGTTGAGGGGTTTAGATTACTGCAGACAATAGCCCTTGTTATTGAAATGTTGGTAATGGAGAGATGGGAGAGTGGGGAAAGTGGGATATTAGGTTGATAGAAACGGGGCAGGGGAAGAGTGAAGAGGGGCCCTTCCCCAAATCAAAGGTGGATCCTGGAGGTGCTGACAATTTCCAAAGCCCAAAGGGCTCTGTATTACATTTTTTCATCAGCTCAGATCAGGGATTATGAGTTCACACTGCATTTAGGCCATCATGAATGCAGGCCCTTTAAATATTCCAAAGGATTCTGAAAATTTACCATTTCTGGTGTCTGCCCAAAGTGGGATTTGGGAGGAAAGCCATTGGGCTGCATTTAGGGGTTAGTGATGTTGAGAAAGTTTATGTTGAGCCAGCTTCTGGAAATGAAGACCCTTTGCTTCTTTACTGGAACAAAATCCCAGCCACAAGCAAAATGAAGAGGTGGTCAGAGGAGACAGAGGGTGAAGTCAGGTGAGAGCTGGTGGGAGGCAAGACTTCCCCAGGTCTCCCTAGAGGAATACCATGAGATGGACCTTACCATGGTCATTCAGGACTGAACAAGAGAGAACTTTCTCAATCAGCCCACTTATCCTCAGGAAGCCAGAAATAGGTCTATCTTGGGAGGGAGGGTACATCCTGTGTTTGGAGGTGTTTGAGTCACAGCGTAACAATCACCTGCCATTGGGAATGCTGTTGAGATAATGTCTTCATTAAATTGGGCAAATTTAAGATGTCTTCCATCTCAGTAGTCTTATTAGTCACTGAGTTCAACTGTTGTGTGACTTTGGGTGACTTCCTTCCCATTTCCAGGGATCAGTCTCTCCATCCATAAAACTGAGTTGGGTGGACTTTGGTCTCTAAGTGCCCTTCTGGTTGTAGCATTCCCCTACTCCATGACTAACCTTTGAAGTGTAGGAAGGGAATGATTCACAGAGCAGAAACCCGTGTCCTTCTCCATCGCCTTGCCAAGCCCTGATTCCAACTTATTTCTCTGAGTTTCTCTGTGGCTATCACATTCTTTCCTCATAAGAGCGTAGAGCAATAAATGTCCCCATTTGGAGGCCAGGCTGCTGTTAGCACCAGCCTAGAAAAAGTAAGGAAATGAGAAGGCAGTAGCAGGGCCCTCTAAAGGAGAGAGTCAACCTGTGGGGACTGGGAGCCTAGAGCTGCTGCCTCCCCATCCCAGAGATTACTATTGCTTTGTAGTAAGATTTGAAACTGCAAAATGTGAGTCCTCCAACTTTGTTCTTCTTTTTCAAAATTGTTTGGCTCTACGGGGTCCCTTGCAATTCTACATAAATATTTTTGAGGATTGACTTTTCAATTTTTGCAAAAAGTCTTTGTGGTTTGATAGAGAATGCATTGAATCCGTACATTGCTTTGGGTGGTAGCAACATCTTAACAAAATTAAGTCTTCTAATTCATAAAAAAACAGAATGGCTTCTCATTTATTTAGGTCTCCTTTAATTTCTTTCAGCAATGATTTGTAATTTTCAGTTTATGAGTCTTTCACCTCCTTGGTTAAATTTATTTCTAGGTATTTTTTCTTTTGGACGCTATTGCAAATGAAATTGTTTTCTTTATTTCCTTTTCAGATTGTTCCTTGCTGGTATATAGAAACACAACTGATTTTTGCATGTTGAAATTATACCCTGCAACTTTTCTGTATTTTTTTACTAGCTCTAATAGCTTTTATGGTGTATTCTTCAGAATTTTCTATGTATAGCATCATGTAACCTATAAATAAAGGTAGTTTTACTTCTTTATTTCTTTTACTTCTTTTTCTTGCCTAATTGCTCTGGCTGGAACTTCCAATACAATGTAGAATAACAGTGGTGAGAGGAGGCATTCTTGTCTTGCTCCTGATCTTAGGTGGAAAGATTTCAGTCTTTCAACATTAAGTATAATGTTAACTGCGGGTTTTTCATATATGGCTTTATCATGTTGAAAAAAGGCTCTTCCTAGTTTTCTATCATGAATGGGTGATAGAGTTTGTCAAATGTTTTTTCTACTTTAATTTAAATTATCTCTTTTATTAACTTTATTCTATTAATGTGGTGTACTACATTGATTGATTTTCTTATGTTAAACCACTCTTGCATTTCTCAGACAAATCTGTCTTGATGAGGGTATATAATATTTTTATATGTGGTTGGATTTATTGTGCTACTTTATTAGTATTTTGTTGAAGATTTTTCAATATATGTATTACATAAGAAATAGTATGCCTGAAACCTATGTAATCCTTGCTAACAGATGTCACCCCAATAAGTCTAACAATAAAAATGAATTAAAAAAAAAAAAGAAATAGTAGTCTGTAATTTTCTTATGATATCTTTGTCTGGCTTTGGTACCAAAGTAATCTTGGCTTCATAAAATGAGTTGGAAAGGGTTCCTTTCTCTTCAATTTTTGGCCAGAATTTTAGAAGTATTGGTATTAAATATTAAATATTCTTTAAATGTTTGGTAGAATTTACCAATGAAGTTATGTGGTCATGTACTTTTTTGTTGGGAGGGTTTTTTAAGAAAACAAAACAAAACGAAGCAAAACAAATTATTGATTCTATCTCTTGCTATAGTTCTTTCTTCTTTAGTCAGTTTTGGTAATTTGTGTGTTTCTAGAAATTTGTCCATTTCATTTAGATTATCTAATTTATTGGCATACAGTTGTACATATAGTGTTCTCTTTAAATATATCATCCCACTACCTTCCGGTCTCCATGGTTTCTGGTGAGAAATTGGTTGATAATCTTATTGACGATCACTTGTATACTATGATTCGATTTTCTTCTTCTGCTTTCAAGATGTTTGTCTTAGACTTTCAAACAGGTTGGAGTTCATTGAGATTCTCAGATGTGTAGACCTGAATCTTTCATCAAGTTTGGGATGTTTCCAGCTACTATTCCTTCAAATATTCTTTCTATTCTTTTTCTTTCTCTTCTCTTGCTGGGACTTACATAGTGTGTGTGCTGCTCTGCTCAATGGCATCCCACAGATCTTTTAGGCTCTATTTACTTTTCTTCATATTTTTCTTTCTACTCCACAGACTGGATAATTTCAATTGTCCTGTCCTCAAATTCACATATTCTTTCTTCTGCCTGCTTAAATCTGTTATTGACACCTCCTTTCCACCCAGTGAATTTTGGATTTGTTATTATACTTTTCAGAGGCTGAATTTCTATTGGTTTCTTTTTATAATTTCTCTTCATTGATACTCTGATTTTGTTCATACATCATTTTCCTGTCTTCCTTTGATTCTTTGCCCATGGTTTTCATTAGCTCTTTGAGTATATTTAAGAAAGTTGATTTAAAGTCTTTATCCAGTAAGTCTAAAGTGAACTTCCTTATTTTTTTTTTTGAATGGGCCGTATTTTACTTTTATTTGCATGCATTTGTAATTTTTGTTGAAAAGTGGACATTTGAATATTATAATGTAATCCCGAGAACCAGATTCTCCCCTTCCTCAGGGTTTGCTGTTTTTGATTGTTGAAGGTTGTGGCCATCCATTTGTTTAGTGAGTTTTCCAAACTATTTTTCAAAGATTGTATTTTTTGTCATGTGTGTGTTCAACAAGTGTTTTGACAGAGAGTTCCTTGAAGGCCAGGAGCATTTTGAAGTGACATTTTTATTGATTCAACATTCACTTGGTCACTCCATACCTTTTACTCTTTTCCAGAGCTCTAGCAAAGTTAATACTAACAATTTCTATGTGCTTTTTGATGTTTCTGTGAAGGGATGGGAATTTGGAGCTTCATACTCTGCCATTTTGCCCATGTCGCTCAGTTCTTTGCTTCTTACCCATAGGTACCAGATATTGGGGGTGGTGTCTGCAGCCTAGATCTCCTTGGCCATTGGGAAAGCTGGTGATCTTTTGCTCTGTAAAGGTAAAACACCCATGTGCTGAAGCTAGTCTGAAGCTAGGGACAATTCCCTGACAGGAGAATGGGATGATTTTAGGGATTTGAGCCAGACTTTTTAGAGAATTGTTGGAATGAAGAGCTGCCTAGAAACAGGGATGAATCAAATCATGATAATACTGGTAATAATAGCTACCATTTAGGGATTGCAGACCACATGCCAGGCACTGGCTCAAGTATTTTGCATGCACTATCTCATTTCTTCTGCCTGGTAGACTATTAGGATCACCATCATTGAGACCAGGAGAGTAAGCCACTGCCCAAAGTTACACAGTAGAGCAAGGATTGAACCCTAAGTCTGTCTGACTCCAAAACCTGTTAATGGCAATGAAATGCCTCTTCCTGGAACTTCATGGGATTTCAACCTCAAACTCAGAGACCTTGGCCACCTGTCCAATGGCCCCTCAGTAGAGGAAAGGGGGCATGTGTGGCTGACACTCTAGTTATTGTAATTTTTAGTTCTGAAATTTCTACTTTTGTAATTCCTATCTCTTTATTGATATTCTCACTAATACTTCATTTTCTTGGTTTCCTTTCATTCTTTGTCCAGGATTTTCTTTAGTTCTTTTAGCGTATTTAAGAGTGATTTAAAATCTCTGTGCCTCACTCCTGCCCTGCATGTATTCCAAGAAGCCAGTGGCTTAGTGCCATGTTCCTTTATCACTCCCGTTCATCCCCTGCCTTTTGTACCACTATCTTTAACATCACAAAAATGGAGAGGATTGGGGTTATTCAGCCTGGAGAAGGAGTGTAGTTGCTTTCTGCTTCTACTGAGAACAGAACCGGAAAAATCAGATAGAAACTACACTATTTTAATAATCAGTAATTCTAGTGCCAGGCACTGTGATCATTATATCTATTATCTCATTTACTCTTCACAACAGCTCACAAGGTAAACTTAATTCTTACCGTCTTAGAGATGAGAAAACTAAAACTCAGAAAACTTAAGTAAATTGCCCAAGGTCACATAGCCTATAAGCAACAAGATTTCATTCATTCATTCAACCACCACTAGGTACATACCAAGTACTAAGCACTGTTCTAGAAACTGGGCAAACAGTGATGGAGGCAACCAATCATCAAATAAATATAAAATATAATGCCAAGCAGTGATAAGTGCTTTAATGTAAAATAAAGAAGGGTTGTGGACTAGAAAATTCTGTGGAAGTAGAGCTGAGGCAGGTGCTGTTTTAGCTAGGATGGTCATAGCAGGCCTCTTGGAGGAGGTGACCTTTGAGCAGAGATCAGGATGCATGCAGGGAGGGCACTTTGCACAAATCTAGGGGGAGAACATCCTAAGCAGAAGGGTGGCATGGGCAAAGTCCCCAAGGAGGGAATGAGCTTGGTTCAGTATGTTCAAGGAATAGCAAGGGCAGGGGGCAGTGTGGCTAGAGCAGAATGGGTTAAGGGGGGCATAAAGTTAGATGATGTAGGGCTTCTTCTGCCACAGTGAATACTTGGGGTTTTGTGTGATGAGATGCCAAAGGGGAATTCTGGGCAGAGAAGATATCATTTGAATGGCATGACCTTTTAAAATAAGGTCCCAGCTTCTCTATAAAGAATGGAGTGCAAAGACAAGAGTAGAGGCAGGAGACCAGCGAGGAGCTGTGCAGTGGTCCAGATAGACCTGATGGGGGCTTTTGGCCCCTGATGGTAAGTACAGCTATTGTGCAAGAAGTCAGATTGGGAATGCAGTTGGGAGTTAGAGCTGTCAGGATTGTTGATGGATTGGACAGGGTGGGTAAAGAGAAAACAGGCCAAATTCTTACACATCTGGGTGTATGATGGTACCAGGCACTGAGATGTGGAAGACTGGGGTGGGGGGAAATTTGGGGTTAGGATACAAATTTAGATCCTAGCATGAGTGATTCTAGTGGTATGGGTTCTCCCTCAAGGTTTTTTTACAGTGTAATGGTTCATTTCCAGAACAAGGTGCTGGGGAAAGATGCTGAAACATCCCTGGTCTGTGGTCTTAAAACATGGAAATATAGTCATTGTCTTGGCTGGTTGGGGCCTGACCTGTTCTGAGGTGCAGCCAAGCCAGATGGCCCCTTGAAGTCCCTTGTGGCTTGAGGATTCTCTTCTGTGATCTGTGACCTGAAGGTGGGAGTGGGAATTTTCTTTTAACTAACATTTTTACCCTTTTTCACAGCCTGATCTCTTTTAGATCCAGTCTAATTTCTTACAGGCCTTGGGCTAATTTGCACAGCTGGGTTTCACATCTGGGAGATTGCCATCTGCACCAATTGCCTCGCTAGCTGCAGACAGGATGAGACTGCAGCCCAGGGCAGGCCATGGGCTTCCAGGACTGTTTTTGTGAGGGTGCTCTGGGATTGAGGATGGACCTGACCCTCTAAACTAGATGCCTGCTCCAGTCTGTTCTGTCCTCCCAGGTACCAGTCAGGGGAGCCTTGGGCCTCAGCCTCAGCTAGGCCTTATGGATACCAGCATCGTAGGAGGTCAGGAAACAGATCTGCAGACATGCACACACCCACACCCACACACACACACACACACACACACACACACACACACGAAGAAAGAGAGAGAGGCAAACACACACATATTGACAGAGGAAGGGGGGAAATCCAGATACAGAAAAGGCAAGAATAACAGTGAAAATAAATAATGGGACATAGATATAAGAAGACAACTAGAGATAGAGGGAGACAAATATAGAGAGTCAGAGAGGCAGAGACACGTAGAAAACTTTAGGAAGGAGATGGATAGAGACAGTGTGGGAAACAATGAAACAGGGAATGAAACCAAGGTACAGAGGGAAACAAGCCAAAACAGACAGAGTTAAGAGAGGGGGAAAAAAGCTCAAAGAGGCAGACAACAGGGGAAGAGAGTGAGAAACTTGTGGGAATGATGTGTTTGGAAGCATGTGTCTAGTTTTAACACTTTAAAAGGGCTTAATAAGCTGTGCTATTAGTATTATCAATATTAGAGGAATGGTAGGAATTTGCCATGTTTGTAGGTCAAAATAGTTGACTATCAGCAAATTTATATGGTTCAATCTTAATGTTATTATTTTATCCCATGGGACCCTAAATAGGTGGTAAGAGCACAGTAGGATCTTGAGTGGAGTCATGTCATGATCAGATCTGAGTTTGAAAAAGATAGCTCTTGAAGCCTGTGTGAATTTGAATAGGTAAAACTGGAAGCCAGGAGGCCAGGGAGGAAGAGGTTGTGTCAAGGGTCCCCACAGGGACAGAATGATTGGAATGGGAGGGGGGTGATTAAATGACACATTCAGAAAATGTGATGACAGATAAGATAAACAGGGTAAACAGGAATTGGCTCAATTCTCTTTAGCTTTCACGGACAAGCTCAGGCCCCATGATCTCACCAGGAAGCCTCTTTTGGCCCTTATCCCCTACCTAGGGCTCTTTCTCATCAGCCTCTGAGCTCATACACTCAGTAGTGTTGAGGCAGAGTTTGCTCATGACTCTTAAGGGGTCCCATAGTGAGGAAGCACAGCATGTACAGCCCCACATGGGCTCTAGAGCCCGAACCCTTCTGTCTTCTGGGTGACCTTGGACTATTTACTCTCTCTGAGGTTAATGTTTCCTACCTACCTCAGAAGCTAGTGTGAGCCTTAAATGGGTGTAACATATGCAGTGTAGTCAATACGAGCTAGCTATTCTTATTATCATTGGCCATTAGTTATTTTTTGCTTGATTTTCAATATTCTATATCCACTGGGGCTGGAGCATATAAACTGCATCCAACGCCATTTGTTTATCCATCCTACCCTCTCCAGGATTTAGTTCACAATTGGTCACAGCAAGTACTGGCTGAGTATGCAGAGGCTTGATCCAATTCATTTTCATTTTGCAAACACCACAAAAGCAACTCACAGCTTCTCTGCTGACCCTTTGGTAGATACCCAAATGACAAATACCTGGTTCCCTAGCCTGTGAAACCTCTAATATAATAATACTAATAAAATAACATATTTTAAAGCACTGTCTCTCTTCAGGGAAACAGAACTACTGTGAGTGATCTGGAATAAGGCATTTATTACAGGGGTTAGAATTTCCACCGTCTTAGGAGTGGAAGAAGCCTATAGAAGTCTGTGGCCTCTGCAACTGGTGGTGGGACTGAAGTCACTGCAGGTGAGCAAGATTGGCAGTCAGGAAGTAAAACTGGACATGAAGTAGAAGAGAGTGAGGCCCAATCAGAACCTACATCTGTCTCTCACCTTCTCCATCCTTGACTACATGGATGACTTGCAAAAGAAGCTGGCGTCCTTCACTACAGAGCTGCTCACACTCTTAACCCAAGATTCACTGAAGCTCAAGAAGATCTGGAGGGAGTTCCCTGATGGTGTAGTGGCTTAAGGCTTCGGTGCTGGTGCTGTCAGCGCTGTGGCCTGGGTTCGATTCCCAGCCAGGGAGCTACCCACATACCAAAAAAGCCAAAAAAAAGTTAACTTACTGAAAAAGAAAAAAAAATACTTAAAAAAAAAAAGAAGATCTGGAGAGCTGGAAAGGGTGCAGAACAAACTGCTGCCCATGCCAGTGAGGCCAGCTAACAGAGTGGTGACAACTTAGGCCAGTTTCAGCAATGACCCTACAACAACTGGCAGAATGTAATGGCTACAGCTGCATTTCTGCCTTCCAAATCTTGTGTGACATTGTCTTAAACCCAACCCTATCCTGGAAACTTATGGAGAAGGAAACTCTGAAGAGTGGGTACTGCTGAGCTAAATGAAACTGGATTCTGTGTCTCCCTTACCTTCTCCTCACCTACAGAGACAAGATAGCTTTGTCCCCCCGATGGCACCTGTAAGAGTGACCTTGTCAGTACCAGGTGGTGGATAGAGGTAGAGGGGTGAGGGTGAGAAAGAGAAGCTAAGGAACTAATCCCTGCAGCTGAGACAGAGTGGTTTGAGGTTCATAACCTAGAAAATCACCTCAATTTTACATTTCACTTGTGTGCGCAGTCACAGAATTCCTGGTTCTCTGGGCGCTTTCTGGGCACCCCTCCCTCAAACCCTCTCAGTTAAGAATGACATGGTTTCCATTAATTTTTCCGTTGAAATCAGGTTCAAATTCATTTTGTTTAGAAAGTTAGAGGAGAGTTCCATGGCACCTCTTAAGATTCCCCCTGGGGTACCACTGGGCTGTCACCAATCCAAGGCCAGAGTGGTAGAAAGGAAGACCAAGGGACAACCAATGGGAGGATGCGAGCACAAAGCAGCCAGTTTTGAATTAGCTCTTGTTTGCTTTTATTTAGACCTCATTGAGCCCACACTATAACCGTGCCATTCCTGGGGCCAAGAAAAAGAAAAAAGTAAATAACATCCCTTGGGCCAGCAGGCCAAGGGCTTTGTTTAGAAAAAGAGAAGCATCTATGGCTACCTTGTCCCTCTGATTACAAACAATTTGCGTTTCAAAACAAACAATCTGTAATTCAGAACAAATGAAATCCTTGATGGAGGTGCTGGGCTGAGGTAAACTTTGGGCCTGATGTTACAGCTGCTTGGGGTGGGGGTCTCAACCACAAGGAATTTGGAGGGCAGGGGTGGAAGGAAGCCCTTGGGCTGGGTCTTGGGACAGGCTGTCTGGGTTCTCTGTCTTGGCTTCACCACTTGCTAGTGATGTGACCTTGAGCTGGTTCTTAAACTTCTTGATCTGTTTCACCATCTGTAAAATGGGGATAACAATAATAGTGTTTGCCTTATGGGGTGATTGTGTAGATATAAAATTCTATGTATCTGACACATTTTGCTAGTACTGTTGTTGCTAACATTATTATTATGAAATTGATGGTACAACTTTACGAGGTAGGTGTTAATTTATAGTTGAAGTAACTGACGTGCAGAGAGGCGGGTGACTCATCAAGATCACACAGTGAGTGACAGAAAGATCTGATTCCAAGTTTGTTTGACTCCTTTTGCTACATCACAAAAAGTGCAGGATAACTACAAGAGTCTAGAAGAAGAGATCACTGCCCGCTGTGGTGTTTAGGGGAGACTTCATCAAGGAAACTGCATTTTGAGCTGGGTCTTGAAAATGGCTCAAATGTGAAGACGTGAGCATTAGAAGAGGTAATGCCAGACTGTGGGGACAGCTGAGGATGTACATAGAGAATAAAGAATTGTTCAGTCAGGCTGAAGTTCATAGGAGTCAGGCATGGAGCCATTTGAAGACAGATTATGGAGAGCCTTAAATACACTTATTTAGTCATCCATTCAGCTGTTATGTGTTATGTACCTGAGCCCTGTCCTGGGTGCTGTGAACATAGCAGTGAACAGAACAAACCAAACCTTTGTCCTTGGGGAGCTGGCATGCTGGCAGAAAGGAAGAATTCTTCACCAGGTGCATGGGCATTTTCCCCAGCCTGCAGGCATTGAAAGCTGGCAGTACACCAAGGCCCCAAGGGAGGACCTACACAGGCCCAGGAGGCCTGTGTGCAGTTTGGGGGCCAGAGGAGAGGATGTATATGAAGGAGTCCTGAGAAAACATAGTGTGGGCTTTGAAGGCTCTGGAAGCTGAGGTGTTTGGAGCAAAATGAGTAATAGAGAAACATGGGAGGTTGTTCAGTGGAGGAATGGCGGCATCAGAACTGCACTTTACAAAGGTTCCTAAGGAACCATGTACAGGACAGACTTTGGGGAAAAGAGTAGACACCAAGAGGCATGAAGGGGAACATCATTCCAAGACAGAATTCTCAGTCTTGGAACGGCAGTGCCAAATTAAAATGCAGGGCTCCTGTTCAAAGATTGTTAAGAATTTCAAGATGGTGACACCAGAGCATTAAGTCAAGTGTGGGGCCTTTCTGAGCCTGAGGCCCTGTGTGAGTGTCAAGATCACACATCTGTGAAGCTGGCTCTGCTCCCAACCTGTGCCTGGTACTCACAACTCTGTACTAACCCACAGGGCCAGAGTGAAACTGAGTCCAGCCTTATCTACCCCTAAACACATTAAATGTGTTCCCTTCCTTCCAATCTAGATGGCTCTAGCCTCCACTTGAGACCAGCCTGCCATCAGGCAGACATTTCCTTTCAGGCTCTCCAAGAGCTGACTGTCTTTGTTCATTCATTCATTCTTTCTTTTTTTCATTCAATCAAATATTTATTGGAGAATATAGCAAAAAAATGTCAGACCTTGGAATGTAGCAGGCATTGGTTTAAAATTAAGCCTTATCTCTCACTAACTGGGCAAGTCCCTTAACCAATTCTGAGCCTTGGTGTCCTAAGTTATAAAATAGGGACAGCAGTGCCTACCTACCCTGTAGGGCTGTCATAATGCTCAAATTAGACAGTGAGTGCAAAGTGCATATTACACTTTTCATATCACACAGTACATGTTTAATCCAAATTTGTTAGAAAGAGCCATAGACCAGGAGTCAAAAGTCATTTTCTGGATCTGCCATTTCCTAGCTTTGACCCTGGGCAAGTCACTTCAATTCTGA
This sequence comes from Lyroderma lyra, assembly GCA_004026885.1. NCBI lineage: Eukaryota > Metazoa > Chordata > Mammalia > Chiroptera > Megadermatidae > Lyroderma > Lyroderma lyra. The sequence goes on from PVJL010003338.1 coordinate 52,499, forward strand.
GTTTTAATATGCTCTTCCCTCTTGGAGCACTTACTGGGCAAGTCACTAGGTGCCTTTGGTTCGTGTGGCATGGGTGGTGGCAGAGTGAAGGGTAGGCCTGGCTGCCAAGTACTAGGCCTGAGAGCCTGATGAACCAGGAGGTATCTTGCCACAGTCCTGAGTCTCACAGGTGATGATGCCAAGTGCAAAGATTAGATGTGGCTGACAGGAAGGATCAGGCTGATAGAAAGCACGCATCAGAACAGTAAGGTGTGGTTAAGGTAGGATGTCAGCTTTCACAGGTGGAGTCAGGCTGAGCCCAGTGCACAGCAAGTCCATGACATTCAAGAACAGGAAGCACAACAGGGAGCTCTAGTGTTGGAAAAGAGACAATTGGCATTCTACCCTGTTTGGTGGGCTCACAAGGGTGTGTTCTAAACCACCCATTCATTCAATATTTACTGAATACCTACTATATGCCAAACACTGTTCTAGGTATTTGAGATACAGCAGAGAACAGATGGCCCTACCTCATATTGTAGTGTTCAAATAAAGGTGACACATGAATATATTTACAAGCAGTGAGAAGCGATATGGAGAAAGGAAAGGCAGGTAAGAAGAGCAAGGAATACTGGGTAGGGCAGAGTAGTAGAACCATTATTTTATATCATATGGTCATGGAGAAGGCCCTTTCAATAAGGTGACATTGGAGCAGAGATTGGAGGGTGTAGGAATGTTATATCAAGTTCCATGGAAAGTATGTCTCCACTAGAGGAAAGAACAAAGTCATAGAGGTGGGTGTGTGCTTAGTGATTTTGGGGAATCGCAGAGTAGAGGGGAATGAGCAATGAGGAGTGTACTGGGAGATGAGTCAGAGAGGTGGCCTGGGGGACAGATCTTGTAGGGCTTTGCAAGTCATTTGGCTTCTGTTCTGAGGAGAATGGAGCTACTGGAGGGTTTTGAGCATACGAGTGATGGGATCTGACTAATGTCTTAACAGAAATACAATGGCTTCTGTGAGGTGAACTGGTAGAATGGATGGCAGGAGTGAATGCAGAGTAAGGAGGCTCTTAAGACTGTCCCAATGAGAAATGATGATGGCTCAGACCAAAGTGGAAGTGGCAAGGTGGTAAAAATGGTTGATTCTGTATCTCATCCTCTGGAGGAGCCCAGAACCCTCTTGGCTTAGCTTCTGTGCTTGGCCCCAATTTTCTGTCTTGTCAGTCAAGATCCTGACAAGAGTATGAGGGCGAGGGTAGGCAGAGACAGCACAATCTCCTTCTGAGGAGTGGAGACAATCCAGGAGGGTAATTTGGCTTGTGTTAAGCAAGGGATGGAAGCACTAGGCCTCCAAGTAGAGATCTTTTCTGTCCAGACCTCTAACTGCACCTTCCTCAACACATTGCTTTGTGCCTGGGAACATTATTAAGCAGTCAGTGAAGCAGCACCCTACATGGGCATAGTGTCTCAAATCAGCCTGTAAGACACAACTGCAGATAGTCAAAATCATCCTGAGAATCCCTGCAATTGCTCATGGAGTTGGAACCAATCACTGCCTCATGAGTTGAGTTCCATATGAAGCTGTAAGGACCCATGTGGCATGAAAAAAAAAGTATTATTAAATACATCCTCTCTACTCAGTGTGGTGAGATGCTGATGTCAGGGGAGGCTGCAGGCCTGTGGGCAGATCATGGGGGAACAGCAGAGACACATAATAAATGGCCACACAATGCTAGTCCCCGAAGCTAGGTGTCTGGGTGCTGCAGACTCAAGTCACAGTCCCTTGGAGAACTGGAGGAATGAGAGCTAGTTCCTTGAACTCTGTCTCACAGAGGTAACCAATATAGTTCATGGGGCCAGAGATTCTCATGAAAGAGTAGCCAGAAGATACTACAGGACAACCTCCATCTACTGTTTGACTCTGCAAACTGGTCGTCCAGCCCTTGCTCACATGCCTCCAGTGATGGGGCACTTAGTACCTCCCCGCTTCCCAAATTTGAGCATGGACAACTCTTGAGAAAATTCTTTCTTGGACTAAGCTGAAGAACTCTCTCCCTGTGGCTTTCCCCCAGGAGTCTCTGCTCTTTGAGGCTACGGACACTGTCTGTTCCCTCTGCACATGACTGCCCTTCAGAGCTCTGAGAACAGAAATCACCTTCCTCATCTTCTCTGCTCCAGGCTACAAAGCTCCAGCTCCTTCAGCTCCTTATGGGACCTGGGCTCCAGCTCTTCTCCAGTCCTTCTGCACTGCATCATGCACATTGCCTTTCCTGCTCTGTCCTGCAGACTTCCTCAAAGGATCAATCATAAGGACCTTGTCTTTTCCACATTGGATCCTGTGCAGCCCCCACCTAAAGCTCTTGCCAAATTCCAGGCTACCAACCTCTCCCTATAAGTAGGGACCATCTAAAACCTTGGCAGCCACATGCTGCTGCCCCAGCATGTCTAAGCAAGTGCTGCACTTGGAATCCATGGATTTGGGGGCCAGAGCTCTTCCCCAGCACCTGCCTCCCAGGCTGGATCTCTGACAGCTTCAAGCCCGAGTCAATTAAGGATGATCACTTTCCTGAAGCTGCCCCTCTAGCTTCTCCCTTCTCCTCTTACTCATCCATCCTCGAACTTTTCCCTCAAACATACTAAGTGCTCTGTGTCTCACGTGTCTCACCCCCATGCAGCTCCTTTTCTCCCTCACTGGTGAGAGTGAGGCCCAAAGCCCTCAGTTCTGGGGGCTCCCCCTTCTCTCCATGAGGTCATAGCAAGCTTGATTGCATCCAGACAGTCTTCCACTGCTGCCTCCCAGCCCACAGCCACTGGGGGAGCCCGGTACCCTCTTGGCTCAGCTTCTGTGCTTGTCCAGGCCCCAATTTCCTGCCCTGCCAATCAGGAGGAGGTGGCAGCCCCCCAACCTGAAAAGTGTGTCTCATTTCTTCACTTCCTGCCACTCCGTGGCCGTGATGGATTCTTTTCCATCAACCATGATCCCCTCGGCAGTAGATAGCCTTTTGCCAAAGCCTCCTGACAGAGCAGGAGGGTGGGGATAGGGGCAAAAGCAGAGGGTTGGCATAGTGGGGCAGGTTCGCATTTACACAGGACTCTGCAGATACAGGGGTCAAAGGAAACTAGGGATGGGCAGCACTAGACCTGAGAGCAAGTCTGGCCTCTACCTCCAGCCCATGGAGGTAAGGGGTCAGGGGTCAGGCCTTGTGAGCTCCTCTGGCCTCTATGCCTTCCTGTGACATCAGAAGCTCCCCTCACACCAAAAACCAGGCAGCATGTGGCAAGCACCTGGCCAGAGGTTTCTGTGCAAAGCTATGGTCACGGCTCACCAGAATCAGGCCTGGAAAAGGATGAGCTTGGTGTGCAGCTGAGGGAGGTGGGCCCTACTGGGTAGAATTCTAGCCTCAGAGGCTGGGTTACCTTCCCTTTTGTAGGCTGTCTCTGGGCCAAAGCTGAAGATGCAGCAGGAACAGCTGAGCTTGAGGCCCAATGACCATTCTTTGATTCTTACAGTACATCTTTGCTGCCTCTTACTACCAGCATTAGACTCCTCTGAGACCTCCCTGAAAAGCCAGTGGAGAGAGTACAAGGCCTTGGGTGGCTACTTCCCTAGCCCAAGCAAGGTCCCCTTAAAGCTGTCTGGCCTTTTCCCAGTACCAACTCTGTCTTCCAATAAGAATTAGAATGAGAATAATTTTGTGGCCTAATTAGGAGTACCAATGAGGTAAGCATCATTGTCAAATCCATTTTACAGATAAGCAAACTGAGGCTCAGAGAGGAAAGCTATTTGCACAGAGGTAGGAAGCAGTGAAGATAAGATTTAAACACAAATCTGTGACTCCAGAAAGTGGTTCTGGTTCCAGCACTTTCAGCCCCTGTGCTTTCAGTTTTCCTTCTCCCCTCCCCACTTTTTTCTCCCCTTCTGTACTCCTCCTGTCCATCCCAGTCTGCTTTGTGTCGTCCCCTGCACCTCCTACCCCTGCCCCCACCCCAGGCTGTGTGCAAGCCAGCCATCCGCCAGCTCACCTCCTTGGCTCAAAAGTGGAGCTCAGCTGCTCCAGACACACGTTTTTACCAGACCAGATAAGGTTTCACCACTGGGGCAGTGAGCAATTTATTTCTGAGCCTGAAGTGGGGAAAGGGGAGAAGCCCTAGAATTCAGCCTGTTAAAGCAAAAAGAAGCAAGTAAGTGGGTATCTGTCGTGTGTTGGGGCGGGGGGAGAGGGAGAACCAGACCTGGGTAGAGTGGAAAGCAATAGAAGCTTGCTGGCTACTCTTCACTCCTAAACAGAAGAACACAGTTAAAGGGAGTGGAATGCAGCAGAATTTAGGGCAGAAACACTGGTCTGTCCTTACCTTTCCAGTTACTGCAGTTCAGTTACCATTGCCGTCACTGCTGAAAAGTACTCTTGTGAAAGTCACCAAGGACCCTCTAATCACCAGTTTGTTGGACACTTTCCCTTCCTCATATTTGACTTCACAACATCTCACACAATTGATCATCCTGTCTTTTTGGCAATACTCTTTTCTTGGTTTTTCAGCCCCTCTACTCCCTAGATGTCCTTCCTGCCTCTCTGATCTAATCCTGCTCAGTCTGCTTGACAGACTTTCTATTGCTCTATTCATTCCTGAAAGTGTCCCCAGACCCTAACCTTAGCCCTCTCCTCTTCTCATGCTACGCTTTAGCTCTGGGCCAGTTCACCCACTCCCGTGGCTTCAGTGACTTTCTATTTGCTGGTATCTCCCACATCCACTCCAGACCTATCCTCTAAGATCCAGGATCAGTCACAGCCTTGCCACTCCCTTAATCCAAATGGCCCATGAGCAGTTCAAATTCTACATGGCCAATCCAGAACTCAACAGTCTCCAAACTGTTCCTTCTCTTGTGATTTCTGTACCAATAACAGGCATTACTAGCCCCCAATTGTGCAAGTCAGAATCTGTTTTTATACCTCCCTCTCCACCACACCTATAACTAATTAACCATGAAGCCCTATTGATCCTACATTCTAAATGTATTAATACCAGAAAAGGTCCACTTCTCTCCGTATCCACTGCCACCACCCTGGTTCAAGCCTTCATCTTATCTCACCTGAATTACATCAACGGCCTTCTCAATGGTCTCTCTGCTTCTACTCTTGCTTCTTTATAATCTAGTGTCTGTCCAGTGGCCAGAGTGATCTTGTAAATTACAGATAAATCATCTCCACTCCCCTGATTAACAACCTTCACTATTTCCCTGTTAGTCTTAAGATAAAGTCCAAGTTCCCCTCCTGGCTTGGCTACAGCCTGCCTCTCCAGTCTCATCCCCTTGACATTTTCTCCAATTCAGTAGCCACCCAACACCCTAGACTCCAGCAATGTTAAGTTTCTTTCTGCTCCTTCAAAAGTTGGCACCAATTTCTTCTGGAATGAAGATGAGCTCAGAATTGAAGTGAGTGCTGGAGGGGAAGAGTAACCTCTAGCTATGCACAAAGAGTGGCCATGGTGGAGTTGGACTCAAAGATAGGTTTTCTTAAGTGTCATTGACTCATTCTTGAGTCCTTCGGGTTCTGAGCAGACCAGGAGCTCTAGTTGGGGCCTAAAGGAAGCCAAAGATGTCACTTCCTCCTTTTAGAAGAGAAGTTGCAGGACATAGGGTTTCCAAGATGATCCTTTTTTTAAAATTACTTACTTACTTAATTAATTTTTATGGTTAATCCTAATGAGGTTGCTCAAATCTAGTCCCCCAGTATCAACTTCCACAGATTGAAGCCTGAGACTGGAGATATACAAAACACATAGGTGATTACTTTGTAGAAATCTGAGGAAGGCAGGCTGTGTCAGAGCTGGACCTCAGTCAGGGGAGACTCTGAAGAGGGTAGGGGCTGGGGGAGGAGAAGCAGAGACAGAGGAATAGAGGGAGTTGGAAAACATGAGAGATGGGAGAGAGAGAGAGAGAGAATGGGAAATAAGAGGCTGAGTGCAAAACCTGTAAACAATAAGAGAAGGGTTCTCATAGGAAATGAATACCTAAGTCAACAGAAATAACTGGAAGGATTCCCAGCTCAAGCAGCCGCCTGCTCAATGCTTGGGCCAAAGCAGCCAGCTCCGCCCATCTATCCCTGAAAAACTCTATTAGAAAGTTCTCTCTTCTCATCGAATCAGAAAGCAGGAGTGGACAGGATGGGAGCACAGGGCAAACTACCCCGTCTGGGTTCAATTCTGAGAGGTTCAAAGTGAGGAAAGTCAGAGGACAAGTCCATTTGGGAGAATGGACTTGAGTGTCACCCTCAATCAGTCAAGAATGCCAGGGGCTGGTGTGCAGCTGAGGTGTTAGCCAGAAGTCTAGAGCAAGGTTGTGGGTGAAGAAGAGATCAAGTTAAACAGGGAGCAGGTTTCTGGCTGGGAACAGTCTAGGGGTGTGCATGGCTCAGCCTCTAGGGTGGTAGTGGTGAGTGACTGGGGTTGGGCTGCTGGTGGGAATGGCTTCAAAGAGCTGAGTTCCACACTATTTACTTATTGCCTTTGTCCACTGGTCAGATCAGAGCAGCAGGATGTGGATAATGTTAGATTTGATGTCAGATGATGTGGCTTTGAAAGGCAGCTGTGCCATTTCTGAGCTATGTAGACCTGGGCCTTAGTTTCCTTATCTGTGAAATGGGGACAATACTCCCTACTTCAAATTGTTGTTGGGTTGATTTCATATGGCAATAGAGTGAAAATATCCGCAGGGACCTTGTTTAGCTTTACTGCTGGGACCATGCATAACACATCCACTTCCACAAAAGGCTGAACCCAAAGGCTCTGACACCTTCAGTCTCCTCTTTTCCAGTTCCTTCAACCATTCCTCAGGGAACATGTCATCTCTTGAACCAGAAGGCATGGCAGGGAGGATGTTGGGAGGTAGGCAGTGGGAGAACTTTGGTAGGCAAAAGCACAAAATTTTGGGGGGCTTTTTAAATACTATAGCCCTGAAAGAGACCATTTGGTCCAAACCATTTTCCTTTTGCTAAATTAAAGCCTCCCAGCAAGACACAAGGAAGACCTCTTGGGACAAGCCCTCCTCAAGCAGGCAGTTTATGGGATAGAGTATTGTGGGTCACCACAGGGCAGGGCACTCCCAAGAAAGCCCCCATGGCACTGGAGCAACCCTGCCTCAGGGTCAGTACTCAATGCCAGTCATGTGGAATGTTGGGCAGGATGGCTCTCCAGACAAATAAGCAGGGCCAGGATGGTGGGAGCTAGGGGAAGGGGCTCAGCTGTGTGCTAAGGACCAAAATCTGGTACCTGCCAACAGAGTGATCCAGGAGCAGAGAAGGATTGACCCAGAAATGGTGAAACCAGGGCTTCTCAATGGCGTGGAGGGGATTAATGGTGGGGGGGATGGGGATAAGCTATTTTGCCACATTAATTTTGCAGTCCCGTGAACACCATCGATGTGTCCTCTCTGTGTCCCTATATTTTCCAAGGCTTTCCTTGTGTTTTGGCATGAAGAGTTCCAATGTTCCTAGGAGCAGGGGGCTTATGGCTGAGTGCGGGAGAGAAAAGAAACTCATTTGAGGAGCTTTTCTATAGGGGAGGTGGGAGGCAGGGAGAACAAGGCAAGCTGGTAAAGTCCTCCCCCCAGCAGGCACTTCAATAATCTGATTTCCATAAAGAGAACTTTCCTGGCCATAAAGATTTTATTGAAACTCCCAGCAGCCTGATAAAAGCATAATTCCACTGACCACAATCTACCTAGGAATAGCTCCAGGATATTAGGCTGAAATTCAGCAAAGCTATCCTTTCTGGAAGGCTGCTCTGCTCCCCTTCCCCCTTTTCTCTCTCCTCCTTGGTGGGCGGGAGGGGCCTACATTTGGCTCAGCTGTGGACTATCCACACTCCTGGGGTGAGGAGGAATGTTCCTCCAGCCCTGAATATAAGCTCAGCTCTATAGGCCTGGGACAGAGAGAAAAAAGGCTGTGGGCCAGGCAGTACAGAACTGTGCTGACACTCTGTCTGGAGTTCTGGGTCTGCTGTGGCCTTTCCCAGACCTTCTTCCTACAGGGTATGGAAGGGTCTGAAAGAGGTGCCTTCAGTTCTGAGCCCCCAACTGGGACCCAGCCTAGAGTTGGAGTTCCCAGAGAGCTAGCTAGAACCAGCACATGAGAGAAAGATTCCAGACTATTGGCAACAGACGTGGATCTGAATCATCGCTCCTCCACTTACTGCCTATATGATCTTAGGCAAGTCACTTCTCTGAACTTCAGCTTCCTTACCTGTAAAATGGGGGAAATAATATTTATTCAAAGTCTTAAGGATAATGAGAGAACATGAAACATCTTATGTAAAACGCCTAGTGTGATGCCTGGGACAAAGTAGGCACTCAATACATGCTACTCCTTACCACCTCCCCTAAAGGACCCCTCCATTCTTCTCATGACCAGAGTTGCTCATAATCTTTCTCAACCATAGTTGCTCCTCCATTTCCAACAAAGAACCAAGGGGCAGGCCATTCCCAAGAAAGCCACCGTAGAACTGGAGCAACTGCCTCAGGGTCAGACTCCAACCAACCCCAGTCCTTGAGATGGGGTTCAGGAAGCCTTTCTAGACACAAAGGCAGGGTAGGATGGGGGTTGAAGCTCAGCTGTGTGCTTCCTTGTAGGAAGGTAACGACTTCCCTGCAGGAGAGGATAGGGCCCAAGAAAACAACACATGGAAGGCTCCCTGATTCTATAAGTTAAATTGCTCATTTCTGACCAAACTAACTCCTTCTGTAACTTTGAAGAGCCCTTTTCTTTGAGCCTCAGACTTTCGAATGAGATTTAGCAGTTAGATGAAGTGGTCCAAGTGACTTCCTGGCTCTAATTTTTTGTGACTTAAAAACTGTCTAATAATTTTATTATTCAAGACTTTATTCATTTATTCATTCAACACATATTTATTGAGCACCTACTATTTACCAAGCATTGTTCTAAGTGCTGAGAATCAAGCATTTGGAAAAACCAGACAAAAGCTGCTGCTTCATAGAGCACAAGCAAATAAATAAATAAAATATGTGTTTATGCCATAGAGTTAGGTTCGAAGAGAAAAATAAAAGTAGGGAAGATGGATAAGAAACGTTGGAGAAGGGTGGGGTTAAAAGCTTTAAAAAGATAGTCAGGAAAGACCTCCCCAAGGAAGTAACATTTGATTAAAGCTCTGAAATGGATATGGGAACACACCATGCAGGTATCTGGGAGATGAATATTCCAGGGAGGATAAATAGTTTGTGCAATGGACCTGAGACAAGAGCATGACTGTCTCTTTGAGGAACAGCCAGGAGATCAGTGTGCTGAAGAAGGGTGAGGGAAGGAGAGAGTAGTAGGAGATGAGGTCAGAGATTTAATATGGGTCAGTTTGTGAAGGGTCCTATAGGCCATTATAAGGACTTCAAATTTTATTTTGAGCAAAATGCAGAACCCGTGGGAGGGTTTTTAGCAGAGAAGAGATGTGGTCCAAATTCTGTTTTAACAGGATCCCCCAGGCTTCAGTTTACAGAATAGACTGAAGGTAGGAGGAGAGCTTGAGAAGAATAAGAGAGACCAGTCAAGAGGCTAATGCAGTGATCCAGACAAGAGGGGATAGTGGAACAGAGAAAGTAATCAGCCAGTGGAGGAGTTTCTAAGAAGGGGAAGTTGTCACGGGGCTGTGGGTCAGGGAAGATGGCCAAGAAAGGACCAGAGCTGTCCTGCCCTGCCCCAGAGCATGCATAGATGACATCAGTGATGGATATGCCTGGAGAGATCCAGGTTCTGAGCAAGGCAGAGGCAGTTTGCTCAGGTGATTCCCAGCGTGCTTCTGTGACCTGTTCTATACTTCTTTCTTCCTTGGTCAGAGCAGGAGTGGGAAGAATGATAGCTCTGCCCATCAAGTAATCCACTAGGGATGGGGATCAGATAAATTTCTATGCTCCCCACAGTGAGGTTTGACTTACACCCCTTGGCTTACATTGTATCTGAGTGCTGCCTCTATGGGTTGCCACCGAGTGTCCCATGTAAAACTGGCTACTTTCAAATGTGTCTAGTGGTTAGCAAGAGAAGGTGGGACAAGACACACAATAGTGTAGGGACAGGAGGCAGGTATATTGGACAGAGGGCAAGGCAATGGGGGAAAGAATTCAACATTTAGCTTAAAGAAATGGTTAATTAGAGTCAACCCATGGGGCAGTTAGCATTTTATTGGGAGTACTAGCAGGGGTAGGAGTACTCTGGGAAGGCTCTCCAGAGATGGGCTGCCATCACAACTTGAAGAATGAATGTGGTCTATGTATGCAGCACAGAAAGGCCAACCTGATCTTTGTCCCAGCTCTGCCAATGATTTGCTGTGTGACAAAGGCTCCTAACCCCCTCTGATTGCCAATTTTCTAGTCTGGGCAATTAAAGGTTTGGATGAAATGTTCTCTGGAGAAAGTCTCAGCAAGGAAGTTGTAGGCTGATAGTATCTAAAACTAGACTGGAGACTTCTTAAGAGTTGGTCTCCCAGTACTCAGCATAAAGCATGGCAGATAGCAGGTCCTCAACTAATACTTGCTGAATGGTTTGTCAGGCCTGTGGGATGATGCCCAATATGACAAGATCTCTCTAGAGCTGTCACTTCCTAATCTCCTCTTCTATCACTCCTCCTAGGGGGTATGTTGGTTGTTTTTCTCTGATTAGTACTTATTATACAACTGTTGATAGGATAATCTGTATATTCCCTGAGGAACTACCCCACTACCATGCTAAGGTTCTGTGGTTCAGGTAGGGGCTGACTCCACTCTTGGCTCAAGGAAAGAGTATGTGATCTTGCCTGGCTCCATCTCTCCCAATCACAGTGATTAGTTTAGAGATGGGCACAATGAGACTTAGTTCTGAGACTTTTGACAGGATTGTTGGGAAGAGATTATTTCTCTTTACATTGAATTTGGAGCTTTGAGGATATTAACTGGGACCTGTTATCTGCCATATTGTAACCATAAGGGAAGACTCTACCAAAGAATTGCACTAAAACATGAAAGAGCAGAACTGAGGAGAGCACAAGACTGAATCTTAATGATTGTATGAAGCTCTGGATCCAGCTGTGACTAAAGCTAGACCTACCCATAACCTTATCAACATTATGAACTGGTTAATATCTTTTGAAAAACCTGCTTAAATTGGGTTTTAGTTACTTGCAACAGGAAAAATCCCGAGAAATATAGACGCTTTTCACTATCTGTATGGTCCAGTCACTCAGGGTCACTTACCAGTCTTAAATAAACCACAAACTTTTATATCTCCATCTTTTGCACATACTGTTGCTTCTTTCTGGAATTTCCCCTTATCCTACTACTTTGTTCGTAGATGTCTGTTGAGCCTGTAAGAGTCACTCAGAGCAAGACATCTGGAATGGTAGGGCAAAGATCTCCAAAAATCTGCTCCTCCTTAAAAGCAATAAGAACTCTGGCACAAATGGTCAAAATCAAGTTTTCCAGAACTCTGGAATGTATCCAAAATTTTGTAGCAATCCAGGAGTGTTATTTAAAAAAAAAAAAAAAACAAAAAAAACAACCTACTGATTCTTGGTAAAAACAGTGAGCTTTGTGAGGTTTGGACCTGCCCTATTCCCAGCTCTTTCTACCAAGCTCCATGGTAGCCTTGGAAACCAGCAGACTAATAGCAAACAGAGGGGCAGACCAAATTTGGAGATCCTCAAAAAGTTCTATTCCCAGATGATTGTCACTATTTGACCTGTCTAGCAGCTCCTTAGAAAAGGATTATTCATAAATCTTTTATTCAACCTGACTCAAGAGTTCACTCAATGGATAAAGTCCTATCCCCAGGTTATTTGTTAAAAACAATCAGTACAATTGTTTAAAATTATAGCAGCAGTACCAATTGTGGTAAACGAGAGGATATCTGGTCAAGAAACTTAAAGGGAAGATCTAGGGAATGAGAAATTCATAGGGGGTTTTGAAGTGCTTTAACACATTATATTTCTGAGGATCTAGCAGTTCACTTGCATATACACAAGGCTGTGTGCATGCATCAATACACCCAAGAAGGCCGTAAGCTTTCACTTTTGGATGACATTGGACTTGGTAGAAGGTCGAAGTAGAAAGTGATGGCTAAGGCAGAGTTGTAAACTGCTGAAGCCTTGTCCAAATACAGAGAGAGAGAGAGACAGAGTCTCATTAAAGGGTAGACGATTATTGGTTCAAGGCATTTAAAGAAATTTCTGTCCAATCATTTAGTTGACCATTAAGCCAAACAAGCATACACTTCAGTAGCCACATATGACAGAGAATGCAATTTACAAAATTGGTTAAGGCAAGTCACTAAACAGATAAACAACAAAAAAACAACCAATAACAAAAGCAAACAATAAGAAGGGGAGATAACTGATTTCCAGAATTCCCATGTTATATTGTTTGAAATGTTCAGTTCATGAGACATGTGAAGAAACAAAATATGACCCATACGGGAGTTCCCTGGTGGTGTAGTGGCTAAGGCTTTGGTGCTGTCAGCACTACGGCCTGGGTTCGATTCCCAGCCAGGGAACTACCCACATAAAAATATATATATATATATATAAATATATATATATATGAACCATACATAGGAAAAACAGTATCAGTAGAAGCTGTCCCAAAGGCAGCATAGACGCTGGACTTACTAGAAAAATACATTAAATCAGCTATTAAAAATATGTTAATAAAAAATACCTGAAACCAATATAAAATAATATTGAGTGTCAAATATAATTTAAAATATATAGAAGGTGCCAAAAATGTATACACATTTTAAGAAAGGAAAAAACTGTGTTGAAATTGTAATATACAATACATACGAATAACAAAAGATGAATACAAGTCATGTTTGACTTCTGCAATTACAAGAGGTGTTCCAAGTGGTTACTATCAATATTTATGTATACATCTCTTAAAATGTGTATACATCTTTTTGGTACACTGGTACACACACACACACACACACACACGGATTATCTGGGAAAAATCCAGCCATAAATGCCTTTATCTTTCATATTACCTGAATGGTTACTTTACAGACAGCCCTCATTTATATATACAGTCCTGGATGTAAAGTACAGCTTAGGAAATATAGTCAACAGTATTGTAATACCTATGTAAGATGTCAGATGGGTAGTAGACTTGTTGAAGTTATCACTTTGTGAGATGTATAAATGTGTAATCACTATGTTGTTTTGTACACCTGAAACTAATAATAAAAATTTAATTAGTTTAAAACAATTAAAAATAAAGTAAAATAATTCCACTTTTGGTTACTGTAGTAAGTTATAAAAATTAGGTAAGTACTCTAAATTTTTTCTTCTTTCTCAAGAGTGTTTTGACCTGTGGGTGCATGTGACCCAGGACAGTTTGAATACGGCCCAACACAAATTCATAAACTTTCCTAAAACATTATAAGAATTATGCAAGGGCCTTTTTCTGAGACTTTTTCAGTCACATTTGACATATAATATTATATTGGTTTCATGTGTACAGCACAGTGATGAATCATTTATATAACTTACTAAATTCTCATTCGGATATCTGATATCTGGTTCCCCTCTGACACTGTACATAGTTATTACAATGTTGTTGACTATATGCCCTATGCTGCATTTTATATCACTATGACTATTCTGTGACTATGAATTGGTACTTCTTGATTTCTTCCCCTTTTTTACCCATCCCTCCAGCTTGCTTCCCGTCACCCCAATAAATCTAGTACCCATCTACCACCACACACAGTTACTGCAACCTTTTTGACTATATTCCCATGTTATACTCTATATCCTCATGATTACTGCCTTGTAACAACCAAACTAAATTTCTCCATCCCTGTCCCTTATTTTACCCACTCTCCCATTTCCTCTCCCATCTTAAAGAAGTCCCTCTAATATTCTTTGTAGTACTGCTTTTGGTGATGAATTCCTTTAGCTTTTTCTTGTCTGAGAAGCTCTTTATCTGTCCTTCAATTTTGGATGCTAGCCTTGATAGATACATTAATCTTGGTTGTAGAGCCTTGGTTTTCATCACGTTGAATATTTCCTGCTATTCCCTTCTGGCCTGCAGTTTCTGATGAGAAACCAGGTGAGAGTCAAATTGGTGTCCCCTTATAAGTTACAACTTGCATTTCTCTTGCTACTTTTAGAATTTTCCCTTTTTCTTTAACTTTTGCCATTTTAGTTATGATGTGTCTTGCTATGTTCCTGTTTGGATTCATCTTGTTTGGGACTCTCTGTGTTTCCTGGGCCTGTATGTTTATTTATTTATTTATTTATTTATTTATTTATCGCCAGGTTAGGAAAATTTTCAGTCTTTAAAACTGATTATACATCAAGTTGACAATGCACTGTAGAATTGTATGCCTGAAACCTATGTAATCCTTGCTAACAGTTGTCACCCCAATTAAAAAAAAATTAAGAATGAAATAAATAAATAAATAAATAAATAAATAAATAAATAAGTTCTCAATCCCTTGCATTTCCTCTTCACCTTTTAGTAGTCCTATGTTATTCTTACTGTTGTCCCAGAGGAATCTCAAACCATTCTCAACTTTTTGAATTCTTTTTTCTACTTGTTGTTCTTATTGGGTGTTTTCTGCTGGGCTTTCTTGCAAATTGCTGTTTTATGGTTTTGCTTCATCTAGCTTGGTGACTTTTATTCCATTCTTCACTTCAGTTAATGCAGTTAATGTAACCTTTATCTCTACCTGGTCCTTTATGATGGTTTGTGTGTTTTCCTTTATGTTTGCTATCTCTCTGTTGAAGTTATCATTAAGTTCCCTGAGCATTCTAATAATCATTGTTTTGACCTCTGTCTCTGATGGGTCATTTGTCCCCATCTCTTTTACTTTGATTTTCTGTTGTTCAAAATGATTTTGAACTCCCTTTCTCTGATTTCTCATTTTAGTTGTCTCTCTGTTTGTAGGTATTCTGTTCCTTAACCTGACACTTGCTGCTACAGTTTTTTGATGTTTGCTGCTGATACTGGAGGGCAGAGGCAGCTAGGATTCATGCCTTTGTTTTCTTCCTGGGGCTGTGGGGCTATGCGGGTAGTAAGGGCCTATGCCTTTCTGTTCTCAGTTTGCCTCAAGGACTCTGACCTGAGCCGTGGGGTCTGTCCTATAAGCTTGTCTCTCTGACTGAGCTGGTTGAGGGCTGATAACCATGTCCACAGCCTCTTCTCTTTTCCTCCTTTCTGGGCTGGAGTGAGGTTGGGCCACAGTTTGTAAGGGTAGGACACCAGGGTTCACACTTTGTTTTCTTCCTGGGCTGCAGAGTCACATGAGTAGTATGTGGGTTTTCACCTTTCTATTCTTGCTTTGCCCTGAGGACCCTACCCTGAGCCTTGGGGGTCAGTCCTGTATGCTGGTATCTCAGACTGTGCTGGTTGTAGACTGAAAAATGTGCACTCAGCCCTGTCTTTCTTTCTCCTTTCTGGCCAGAGTGAGGTCATGCTGAAGTTCCTTACCACACCCATCACTCTCCTTTCTCTTGGAACAAGAGTGAAATTGGGCCACTGAGTCTTGCAGACCTATTCTGCATCTCCTGTGGGCCAGAGGCCAGAGTGAGGTCTGGTTGCAGTGTCTCATGGCCCCCACCTCTGGGCCTCCTTTTCTCTGTCCCTCCAACTCGATGAGGTCCAGAATGCTCATCTGTTAACTTTATCCTTCTCCTTTCCCCAGAGGGAAAGTTCCAAATGGGGACCTGCACAGCCTGCATCTTGGCACTTTCCCTTTTTTCTCCTTCATTTGCCCCACTGCCCACCTGTAGGTACTTTGATGTGATGAACAGGTTTCTTAGTTGTGTTTGTGCATGTGCAGGGAGTCCTTGGTTGAGTTATAGATGTTTTACTCATTGTAATCTCCAGGGGAGTATTTCAGGGGACCCTCTCATGTCACCATTTTGTTGCTCTCCACTGTCCTTTTTATTTTTATTTATTTTATTTTTTTTAGCCCATTAGCTATCGTTAGTGTTAGTGTATGTTATGTGTGGCCCAAGACAATTCTTCTCCCAATGTGGCCCAGAGAAGTAAAAGATTGGACACACCTGGGTGTACAACATGATGATTTGATTTACATATATTGTGAAATGATTACCACAGTAGGTTTAGTTAAGATCCAGCATCTCATATAGATACAATGAGAAGAAAAGAAAAAAAATTTTCTCCTTGTAATGAGAACTCGTAGGATTTACTCTCTTAACAACCTTCCTATATATCATACAACAGTGTTAACTGCAGTCACTATGTTGTACATTGTATCCCTGGTACTTGTTTATTTTATAGCTAAAAGCTTGTATCTTTTGACCACTTCGTACAATTGCTCCTGCCCCTATCCCATGTCTCTGATAAGTCCAAATCTGATCCTTTTTTCTGTGAGTTTTGTTATTTTTTGTTTTTTGTTTTCTTTTAGATTGCATATGTAATTGAGATTAAAAAAACAAATTTAAAAATATGTATAATAAATTTACACTTGCTGGTTGAAAGTGGTAAATTTTATGGTATGTATATTTTAATATACATGAACCAAATAGAAATTCTGGAGTTGAAAAGGATAATAACCAAAATGAAAAATTCATTAGAGGTGCTCAACAACAGATTTGAGCTCTCAGGAAAAAAAAATCAGCAAACCTGAATTTGAACTGAGATTTTTCCAGGATGAAGCATAAAAAATAAAAACAATGAAGAAAAATGAACAGAGCTTCAGAGATGTATGGGACACCAACAAGTGTACCAACACATGCATAATGGTAGTCCCAAAAGGAAAAGAGAGAGAGAAAGGGACAGAAAGAATGTTTGAAGAAAAAAATGACCAAAAAGTCCTAAATTCCACAAAGGATAAATGCAATAAGATCCACATGTAGACATGTCATAATCAATTGAGAAAAGTCAAAGACAGAGAAGCTTAAAAGCAGTATGAGAAAAGTCACATACAAGTGATCAGAAGTAGATTAATGAGATGAAAAGAAGTTAGCTTCTCATAAGAAACCATGAAAGCAAAAGACAGTAAGATGACCTAATCAAAATGCTGAAAGAAAAGCATTGTCAAGCAAAAATTCTCTGTCCAGCAAATCTATCTTTCAAAAATGAAGGAGAAATTAAGGCATTTCAAGATTTAAAAAATAAACAAACAAATCAAAACAAAACTGAAGTGTCGTCTCTCACAGACCTGTCTTACAAATAATACTAATGAGAATTTTTCAGGCTGAATGGAAAGAACTTTAGATGGTAACTTAAATCTACAGAAAGAAATAAATGGTGCTGGTAAAGGTAACTACAAAAGTATATAAAAGACAGTAAAAATGTATTTTTTGTTGGGAGTTCCCTGATGGTGTAGTGGCTTAAGGTTTCGGTGTTGGCGCTGTCGGCGCTGCGGCCTGGGTTCGATTCCCAGTCAGGGAGCTACCCACATACCAAAAAGCACAAAACAAACAAAGAAAAACGTATTTTTTGTTTGTAATGCTTTATTTTCCTGTCAGATTTAAAAGATGATGGCATAAAGCAATAATAATAAAATTGTGTTAATGTGCTTATAATGTATAAAGGTGAAATATTAATATGTCTGACAATAACAAGCACACAAGAGGGGAGAGGGAATAAAGCTGTATGGGAGCAAACTTCTTGTATACTGTTGCTATTAAATTAGTATTAATTCAGACTAGATTACTTTAAATTAATGATAATCTCTAGGACGACCACAAAAAAAAAGTATCTCAAAAATCCATGGTAACATAAATAACAAGAGAATTTCAACAGTATAGTAAAATATCTAATTAACACAAAGAGGCAATAATGAAGAAATAGCGGGAAAAAGACATAAAACATACAAAAAACTAATAGCAAAATGGCAGGTATAATTCCAATCTTACTAGTAATTGTATTAAAGTTAAATGAATTAAACACCTCAATCAAAAAACAGAGATTGGCAGAATTAATTTTAAAATCTATGATCAAGCATAGTATACATTTTTACAAGAGACATAGATTAGATTTAAAGGTACACATGGGTTAGAAATAAAAGGATGGAAAAAGTTATGGCATGCAAACAGTAACCAAAATAGAGCTGGAGTCACTATAGTAAAATCAACAAAATGTACTTAAAGACAATAATTATTACTAAAAAAATAATGTTTTCTAATGATAGAAATGTCAACCCATCAGGAAGATACTATATATAAGTGTATATACACTTAATAAAAGAGTCCCAAATTATATGAAGCAAACACTGATAGAATTTAGGAAAGAAAGAAACAATTCAACAATAATTCTTAAAGACTTACATACTCTACTTTCATTAATGAGTAGAACAAGTAGGCAGAAGATCAGCAAGGATAAAGAAGACTTGAACAACACTATCAACTGACCTAACAGACATCGGGAGAACACTTCATCCAGTAACATCTATATACATACTCTTTTCAAAGATACATGGAACATTCTTTAGGGTAGACCATATGTTAAATCATAAAACAAGCCTCAGTAAATTAAAAAGGATTAAAATAATACAAAGTATGTTCTCCACTCAAAATGGAAATATAAGTCGATAAAATGATGAAATTTGAGAAATTCACAAATGTGTGAAAATTAAACAACACACTTCTACATAATTGGTGGGATAAGGAAGGAATAACAATGGAAATAGGAAAATACTTTGAGTTGAATGAAAACAGAAACACAATATACCAAAACTTATGGGATGCAACAAAAGCAATACTAGGAGAGATATTTATAGCTGTAAATGCCCATATTAAAAAAGAAGAAAGATTTCAAATGAAAAACTAACATTCCTTCTTAAAAACTAAATTAACCAATGAAGAACAAAATAACAATGAAGAGAATCAATGCAATCAAGAATTGGTTCTTTGAAAATGGCAACAGAATTGAGAAAGCATCAACTAGGTTGACAGAGAGAGAGGGAGGGAGGGAAGGAGGTTAGAGAGGGAGAGACAGATAGATAGATGGATAGAGAGAGAGAGAGAGATCTTATATTACTAAAATAAGAAATGAAAGCAGGACATGACTACCATCCTTATAGAAATAAAAAAGATTATAAGGGCATATTATGAACAACTACATGCCAATAAACTAAATAGACTAGATGAAATTGATAAATTTTTAGAAAGAGAGGAATGACCGAAGCTGATGCAAGAAAAGTTAACTATTTGCGTAAACTGTAAGTAAAGTATAATAGACTACATGTAGAGTAGACTATAAGTAAATTAGATTAAACTAGTAAGAAAAGCAAACCCCACAGAAAAAAAGCCCAGATTCACATGATTTTACTAGTTAAGGTCGTTATTTATTTTACCAAACTTTAAAAAATAATAATATCAATTCTTCAGAACCGCTTCCAAAAATAAAAAATGGAATAGTGCACAATCAGTGGATTGTAATATATTAACAGAGTTGGGAACACTTCTCAACTCATCCTATGAGGTCATTGTTACTGTGATATGAAAACCAAAAACATCAGAAGAAACTGAACAAAGTAACTTACAAAAAGGTTTATGCATCGTAACCAAGAGGGATTTATCTCAGGAATTCAAGGTTGCCTTAACATCCAAAAATCCATGGCTATATACTATATTAATAGAATAAAGGGCAAATAAAATGCAATAATTTCAGTGGACACAGAAATAGCTTTTAACAAAATCCAACAAGTTTTCATGATAACACACTAAACTAGGAATTGAAGGGAACTTCCTCAACCTGGTCAAGGGCATCGACCAAAAAATCCACAGCTGAGATCATATTTCATGGTGAAAGACTGAATGCTTTCCCCAATGATCAGAAACAAGACAAGAATATACTTTCATCACTTATATTAAACATTGTACTGAAGGTTCTAGTAGGGCAATTAAGCAAAATATACATGATATTATAATATATCATATAATATATCATATAATACATGTATACACACACATATATGCATTCAGATTGGAAAGGAAGAGGTAAATTTCTATTCGAGGACGGCATGAACTTGTATATAGAAAATCCCAAGGAATACACACACGCCTAACAGTATTAGAACTAATAATCAAGTTTAGAAATGTTGCAGGATACAAAATCAATATATAAAAATTCATTATATTTCTATACACTAGCAGTGTACAATCTAAAAAAGAAATTAAGAAAACAATTCCATCTACAATAGCATCAAAAATAAAATGTACAGGAATTTATATTCATGAACGACATACAAGACTTGTATATTGAAAATTGTAAAATATTGCTTAAATAAATTAAAGACCTAAAGAAATGGGAAGGCATCTCATGTTCACATATTGGAGTGCTTAATATTGTTAAGATGGCAATAAGCCCCAAATTGATCTACAGATTTAATGCAATTCCTGTAAAATATCCAGCTAAGTTTTTGTTCTTGCAGAAATGGATAAAATGGTCCTAAAATTCATATAGAATTACAATGAATCTAGAATAGTCAAAACAATCTTGAAAGGGAAGAACAAAATTGGAACCCTTATTTTTCCAAATTTTAAAATTTACTATAAAGCACAGTAATCAAGGAAGTATGGTATTGGCATAAGGACAGATGTTGAGATCAATGAAACAGAATTGAGAGCCTAGAAATAAACCTTTGCATATACAGTCAATTGATTTTCAACAAGAGTTCCAAGACAATTCAGTGAGAAATAAAACAGTCTTTTCAACAAATAGTGGTGGGAAAACTGGATATCTACAGGCAAAATAATAAAGTTGGACCCCTACCTCATACCATATTTAAAAATCAACTCAAAATATATTAGATATAAGAACTAAAATTATAAAAGCCTTAGAAGAAAACAGTGACTCTGGTTTAGGTTCTTATGGTTTCTTAGCTACAACACCATAAACATAAGTGACAAAAAAAAAAAGATAAATTGGACCTCATCAAAATTAAAAACATTTGTGTTTTATAGGACACCATCAATATAATGAAGATAAATATACATCACAAGATGGGAGAAAATATTTGCCAATCATATATCTGCTAAGGGACTTGTATTCAGAATAAAGAACACTTACAATTCAACAATAAAACGACAAACAATCCAATTAAAAAATTGTAGAATGATCTCAATAAATATTTCTCTAAGGCTGATGTACACCTGGCCAACAACACATGAAAAGATGCTTAATATTATTACCCATCAGGAAAATGTAAATTGAAACTATGATGAGATACCAGTTCACACACACTAGGATTGTTATAATCAAAAAGACAATTAACAGAAAGCATTGGCAAGGATGTGGAGTAATTGGAACCACTATACACTCCTGGTGGAAATGTAAAACGGTGCAGCTGCTTTGGAAAACAACCTGGCAATTCCTCAAAAAGTTAAACATGGAGTTACTCTGTGATCCAACAATACTACTCTTAAGGATATACCCAAGACAAATGAAATCATATGTCCACATAAAAGCTTGTACATGAAGGTTCGTAGCAGCATTATTCATAATAGTCAAAAAGTGCAAACAACACAAATGTCTCTCAAATCATGAATGGATAAACGTCTCATTTATCCATATGATGGAACATTACTTGGCCATGAAAGGAGTAAAGTACTATCACACACGACAGCACGAATGAAGCTTACAAACATTAAGCTAAGTGGAAGAATCCAGACACAAAATGCCACATACTCTATGATTTTATTTATATGAAATTTCTAGAAAAGGCAAATCCATCAAAATAGAAAGTAAATTAGTAGTTATCAGAGGCCTAGGGTGGGGTAGGTGGGAATGGAGAGTGACTGCAAATGGGTATGGGGTTTCTTTTGGGGTTGATGAAAATGTTCTAAAATTAGATAATGATGATGGTTGCACAACCCTGAATATACTAAAATCCACTGATCGTGCACTTTAAAAAAGGTGAATTTTATGGTTTGTGAGTTGTATCTCAGTAAGGGTCTTATGTTTTTAAAATCTCACTCAGGTTCATTCCTCTGTGAAATGGCCCTGTGTTTCACAATACAGAAAAGGGGACAGAAGGGATAATTGAGAAGGCCTGAGCTTCTATTTATTGAGTGCCTCCTCGTGGCAGGCACTGCGCTGGGCACTTTATATACATTCATTCATTTGAATCTAGGACTAACTTGTGAGGAAGGAATTACCATCTCCATGTTACAGCTATTGAAACTGAGGAACTTGCAGGAAGTAGTAGAGGCAGGATTTTTTTTTGGACGGGGCCGAGGGGAGGGGGTAGTTCCTTGGCTGGGAATCGAACTCAGGCCGCAGTGTTGAGAGGGCCGCAGAGGCAGGATTTAAACCCAGGTCTGTGCTCCATCTGCTCTTCTTGGAGGCATAGCTACAGGGGCTCTTGCCATAGTTGATTCTGCTTCTTTGATCCCTTTGTCCCTGGCGAAGAAGTGGAGAAGATGGTGGGCAATGGTCGGGCCTGGGATGTCTTGTCCAACTGAGCTCACCCTTTTGAGGCTGTGGGCTGGGATGGGGAAGAGCAGATGAGCTCAGCCCTGGCTGGTGAAACCTGTCTGGAGCTCAAGGCTCAGTAGACTAGGTGTATTTTTATCACAGGTCACAGGGAATTTCCCGACTAGGGGATCAATACCACTTCATTATTCATGGCGGGGGCGGGGTGGAGTCTGGGCTAGAAGTGGTGGCAGCTGTGCTTAAAGAATCCTGCAGGCATTTTCTCCACATGACAGTACTCCCACCCTCCCTCACCCTGGCCCCAGTCCTAGCCTTGTCCCAGCACTAGAAGGTGTTTTACAAAGGTTCCCTTATTTATTTCCATGATCTTAAGAGTAGGGTTGATCTAATGCCTGGTTTACCAACATGCTTTTGCTGAGAGACTTGCCCAAGGGCACACAGCTAATGAGTGGGGGGGTAGATTTCAAATAGAGGTGGGAGAGGGGCATCAGTGGCAACCCTCTAAGGAAGTGGTGACACCTTTCCAGACTCAGCTTCTCTCCCAGGTACTCCCTAAGCCTCCACTTCAGCCTCCCCACCTCAGCTTCCCCACAGCCTGAGCTCTCTGGGGACACTCTTCCAAGCAGAGTCAACTGACTTAGTAAGGTGAGAGGCAATTCTCACTTGACAGATGAGGAAACTGAGTCTCAGGAATGGAGACACCACAAAGCAGTTCATCAGGGCTAGGCCTCCAACCAGAACACAGATCCTCCTCCCCCTTCCAGCTGACACTTTCCCACAGCACTCAGGCAGACACACCAGTTTTCCAGACCAGACTGGAAAGTTTGGGATGAAGGCTTTTAAGCACATCCACCCCACAAGAGCACAGGGTCCAGTCAGGAGTCAGCTCCAGCAGCTTCCAAAACTAAGAAGATGCTCTGAGGCCTCATTGCCTGTCCCCACTATACCTATCACCAGCTTGGGCCCAGTTGGGGCCTTGCAAGGCACAGAGGAGACCCTGGGGAGCATCAGTTCCCAGGCAGGTGACAGGAGCAGCTCCAAATGCTGGCACTCGGCCCCAAGTGTACTGTATCCCTGCTGTATCCCAGCAGCTATAGGTACCTTGCTCCTCCTCCCCTAGCTTCCCTCAGGACCCAGGTTGCTGCCTGGAGCCAGGCAGTCCGAGGAAGCCCCATCCTCTATCCCCAGAGACATCTCAAATGACCATTAAGCCTCGAGCAGATGCAGGCAGTGGTAGCTGAGGGCCCAGAGTAGGAAGCATTTTGTTCTCTGCTAATTGGCCTCCTATGGTCACCAGAGAGTGTCTGGGGCTTATAAGGGAAACAGCCGCATCAGTTCTCCATGGCTGCTCTGCTGTGGTCCTAACACTAAGTGCTTCGGGCCTGGTGGGCAAGCAGATGTCTGGACAGCCCACACTATATGGCATGGAAGGCAAGAAGGGAGTTAGGCATATGGTCTCAGTCCCATGGAGTGCAGCCCAGAGGGCTTCCCTGGGTAGACTGACCAGACGTACCATTTTAAATGGGACAGAAAACAACGGTACCGTTCTGTCCCAAACGGTAGGTCTGGCCAGCCTACTGACACCTTGAATTTAATCCAGTGAGGCTAGTTGATCATACATCCCATTTCAAACTGGACAGTACCATTGTTTTCTGTCCTGTTTAAAATGGCACATCTGATCAGCCTAGTCTTGGAGAACCCTGATAAATGGCTTGAGGTAGGCTGACCCCTGGCTTCAAGCCTCCCTCAGCTCCATCTACCCAAAAACCCTTGTCTTGCCTTGCTCTGGGATATTTCACAGCAAACAGGCTCTAGTTCCCTGCTTCACCCAGCTCCAGTCTCAGATCCTGCCATGTCCTGAGACCCATCCAAAGAGGGTTCACCCAAGTTGATCCAAGGGGAGATCAGGTAACTGGAAGAGTCTTCAGGCAGGCCTTGGTCACAGAGAGGGGCTGGCCTTTGAAATCTCTTTGACCCTTGGTACCCAGACCACCTCACATCTTTCTGGGTAATTAGAGTGTTGTCAGTATTCTCAACCCCTGTCTCCCCATTGCTACCCAATGGAATCCCCTTCTCATGCAGCCTCTCTCCTTTATGTTCCTCCCTGTAGGCTTTAGTCCTTAAGGAAACATCTCTGGGGCCTGCTGAGAATGACCAGGTCTCTGCCGTTTGCAGACTTTGCAGTATGGCTTCTGTCTGGCCTGGGAGGTAGGCCAGCCCTCCTGTCAGTGCCCACTGCCTGTGTCATGTCTAAGCTTGCTGGGCCCTTCAGGCACTTTCTTGCTGAGTTTGGCTACCCTTGCCAGGGCCTTCTTGGCATCCTTGTCAGTTTTTTCAACCGTATTCTTCCCTTTATATCCACCCAACTCCTGGGCCCAAGCCAAACTGGACTCATACCTGAGTTTCATGGATGTGGAAAGAAAGATCCTTACTATGTGACAAGCACTGTGATAGACACTTTGAGGGCCAACATCTCATTTGATCCTCCCATGAGGTGGGGAGTCACAGTCCTGGTATACAGATCAAGAAACTGAGGCTAAGAGAAATACTCATAAGTTAAATGGTGGAAAAAGAAGTGGAACCAGGTTTGTCTGGTTTCAAAGACAGACTCGGGGCATTAATTGGGGCTGAGGGGAAATCCTAGAGGTGGGGCAGCAACAGCATGGTTTTAGACCTATGCTGGGTGAACCTCTGAGAAGCCTGGGACTAATAGCTAGCATTTATTGAGCACCTGCTGTGTACTAGGCACTATGCTAAGTGCTTTATATGCACTGTCTCCTTGAATCCACATAAGAACTCTGTGACATAGATATTATTGTTCCCATTTTATAAAAACTGAGGCATAGAGAGCTGAAGAACTTACCTAAGGCCACTCAGTAAATAACTAGTGTCAGGACCTAAATGCCACACATCATACTTGCTCTTTCTACTTGTAGATAGGAATGAGTGACTGACTGGCCCTATAGAGCTCAGAGTCTAGATGACAGAACACTGGGTTGAGGGAGCAGCCTGCAAATTATAAAGTGGTATGCACATGTACTCCAGCTGGGAATAGAAGCCAATGACCTGGGAAGTTGGGTTTTGTTGGAAAAGGTGAAAAGGGAATAGGAGAAACTCAGGTCAAGGTGCTCTAGGGCTAGCTATGGGAGTAGGGTTAGACAGGGTGCGCAGCACAGGCACTCAAAGCTGGCTGAAGTGGGTTTACAATATGAATAACTTTGAGAAGCCAGGCATTGAGGATCTGAGTCAGGAGCCAGGAGCTAGGAGCTAGGAGCCAGCAGCCAGCAGCAGCCACGGCACCTTGAAGGAAGTGAGGGGATAGGGATCTTGCTAGGTAAAGAATCAAGTATCCACTGGCCCATGGAGTTTGGAGAGGAGGCACAGGTGAGTGCACGCATGCTAGTCAGTGAACACCATTCCAGTCATCAGCAGGAGCTCACAGCCTTGTTCTGGAGAACAGCACACAGATGCTGATACCTCTGAATCTAGGCCCACGGTGGGAGATTGCAGGGGTAGACAGGAATTGGGGTCAGCCCGGGGAACAGGGGAACTGGCCTTGAAGGGTGAAAAGACTGTGGCAGGTAGAGATGTAAGGAGGCATTCCTGGCAGACTGCAGCAGGCACAGAGGCCTCATCTTTAAATAC